>APFE030665327.1:664-19744 GCA_000404065.3 Pinus taeda
AAAGTGTGAAACCAGGATTTGAGATATTTTTAAGGTCTTTCTCCCATTTTCAAGGCTTGACATGAAGAGATGAGGTTTAAGACTTGCAAAGGAGGTATGTATGAGTGTTGATGGATTCATACAAACTGTAGAAAGTCATGGTGACAATTGTTTGTGTAACAAAGTCAACAATGAGATTGTAGAATACAGACATTGGAAAAATGACTCAAGGTGATAACAAAGATATGGTAAGACAAATTGTATGATGATTTGTCAAATAATCATCAAAGACATGGAAAGAAACAATACTAGCTAAAAGGTTTGTCCAAAAGTGATCTAACATTGAGCTATAGTCAATTGTCGGTTTTATGTATGAAAATTGAAGTCATTATTTTGCATAAATGAAACTAGTTTTTTTTTGTTGATGGCTAGTTTGCAACATGTCCAAATTGAAATCACCAACAAGCAAAATTGCTTAGTTTTTGCATGTGTGATTTAAAATGGATTTGATGAAATAAATTATCTCTTCAATGTTTGCGTTTGGTGCAATATATACATTTTCAACTATAATGGTTTTTTTCAACATGGAATGTTGTAATTGTTGATTCAATTTGGTCTTTTGTATAAGTGAAATGGTTCTCAATCACAATATTTTTTATATAGTATGTGAGAATTCCCTATAAATGGTATAAATATATGTAGTCACATTTGCTAGAAAATAATGGATTCAATGGAGGTGTTTTTTCTTTTGTTTCTTGGAAAAAAAGAATGTCATCTCTCATTAGATCATAGTCAAAAATGATATATTTAAAATTCAAGGACAGAATACGAGTGTTCAATAAACATATTGTCAAATCATCAATTGTTTTATTTTTATATATGTTATATTCAAGCTCATAAGAGGCATTTTGTCTAAGTCTATTTAGATCAATAACAACTTTATGAATGAGAGCAAAGTTACTATGTTCCAATTATTTTAATAAATACAAGTGTAGATTTTTCTGTAATTTCGACAACTCATGTAATGAACTAAAACAAAGGACAAAAATTTACTCTACTTTCAACAGTGGAACCAATAATGATAAATGAAAACAATAATCAGGAAGAAGAATAATATCAATCGCACATAACACACTATATTTCCTCAGGAAAGCAACTGCTTAAAACCCATACTATATATATATATATATATTGCATTAATCAAAATTCTCAAAAGAAAATACAATGCTTGTTCTCACTAGAATAATCCATGCACAAGTATGATCAACTCTTTGCCCCACAAGCCCACTCTAGCCAACAATTAGCCAATTTTGTTGCTTGCCAAGCCCCTATTTCCTTGTGTTGTACCAAGAGGAATTAACCCATATTTTGTTAGGAAATCCTTCTTCCAAAACTGTGCAATCCAAACTAGGTCCTGAACTGATTGCATGCATGATCTGTACAACTCAAAAAATCATACAACTAATAGTATACTGTCCCTGCACTCTAGTGTCATCCAGGTCTTCCTCTGAATTGAAATACATGAATTATTTGTGAGTGAATATTTAGTTAACTAGTGTGGCACTGGTTGATCCCTAGTGCACTAACTCACTACTAAACCTCTACTAGTTCCTCAAATAATTAGAAGTAGTTTAGCTGATTATAACTTAGTTGAACTAAGTTATCAAATTACAACTCCAAATAACTCAACCTGGACCCCTAAAATTTAGGGATCACACTTACATGACTTCAGATAGACTTCCAACTTGAAATTCCTATGTCAATTAAACTTAATTAACTATTTACAACTTGTTATGAGAATATAATTCAATTTTAATTCATAATTTAATTCAAGGACGGATTAAATTAGAATTTCTTGTTGCTATTTTTAACACTCCCTCTCAATAAGAAAGGGATTATCAGCTACCCCGATCTTGTCTTTGTGAAACTCGAATTCACATCTTGACAATGCCTTTGTCAAAATGTCAATATCCTGCTCCTCTTTGGGAATGTACTCCAACAACATAATTCACCTCTATACACAATCTTGAAGATGATGATACTGAATATCAATGTGCTTGGACCGATCATGAAAAAATGGATTTTCAGAGAGTTTGATACAACTCTGATTATCAAAGTAAATAATATTTGGATCCATTTGTTGACCAAACAAACCAACCATAATCTTCCTCATCCAGATTGTCTCACATGCTACTTGACTAGAATCCATGTACTCTGCCTCTGCCGAACTGAACACAACCAATTTTTGTTTCCTGTTGTACCAAGAAATAATTGTTGTCCCAATACTGAAGATCCCTTATGATGTGATCTTCCTGTCAGATGGAATCCCTTCCCAATATTCATTGGTGAACCCTTGAATCTTCACTCCCTCTCTCCATTTGTACAATAATCCATACTAAGTAGTGCCTCAGAGGTATCTCAACACATGCTTGACCACCTTCCAATACAACTTGGTAGGCCTAACCATCGCTTGACTAAGCTGGTTAGCTGCATAGAACATGTCTATTCATGTGTTCACCAAATACATGAGTGAACCCACAGGATGCCTATAAACAATAGCTTCTACTTTTTCACCTGAAGTAGCATCCTCCTTCCTCCAGTTACCTACTAGAGGAGTCTCCATGGGTTTAATGCTCTCCATGTGGAACCTCATGAGTATCGCATTGGCATAATTTCCGTGAGAGGAAAACAACTCCCTGTCATCTTTCCATACTTCCATGCCTAGAAAGTAGTGCATGAACCCCAAGTCCTTCATTTCCAGCTGCCTTGCAAGATCCTCCTTGCAAGACTTGATCAAATTATCATCACCTGTAATAATCTAGTCGTCGACATATAAAACAATAATCAATAATTTACCTTCCACCACAATATGTTATAGGTTTGCATCTGCTTCATTTTTGGTGAAACCCAACCCAGTGAAGTAGTTATCGATCTTGGTGTACCAAGCATGGGGTGTTTTCTTCAGCCCATATAATGCTTGCTTGAGTAGGCACACATGTGACTCATGGTCAAAGGTGTCAAAACCTTAAGGCTACTCAATATACACCTCTTCCTCAATAATGCCATTGAGGAAGGCTGTATTTACATCCACCTGATGTATCTTTCGACCCATCTGCACTGATAGTGCCAAAATGGATCTGATTGATGAGTACCTTGAAACAGGAGCAAAGGTATCATCATAATCAATCCCCTATACCTGATAAAATCCTCGGGCCACAAACCTGGTGTTATGTTTCTCCACACTACCATTCCCTGCTTGCCTTACCTTGTAAAGCCATCAGGATCTCACCACTGACTTGTCTGCTAGTATTGGGACCACATCCCAAACAATGTCACAAACAATGGAGTCATATTCCTCCACCATGGCATCAACCCGAACCAGTTTCTGCACTGCCTCTTCAAAAGAAGATGGCTCTATCTCAACACATCTTCTCATAAGAGCCATGCATCTAGTGTACCACTCAAGTGGCATCCTCGTCCTGAGTTGTGATGTGGGTGCTCCCACATTCTCATTCGCATCATGCAATAGTCTATCAGCCCCTTTGGTGCACTTTATCCCATCTCTGGAAGACATCTTCAGTGGATGTCTCCACTCGTAGATCCTCTGCATGTGGTTGCTTCACATCAATTTGAGGCTCCTCCTTAGGAGCTAAAAGCTCCTCAGCCGTATGTAGCTAAATATCCCTCTCAAGGGAACTTCACATGGCCTTCTCTTCATCGAATTTGACATCCCTATGAACCACTGTCATCTTGTTGGTCGATAGATACACTTGATAATTATGAGGTGTATAGTGTACCCCAAAAATATCCCCAACTTTGCTGTCAACTCAAGCTTATTTTGCACATCTTTGGTCATATGGAAATATACAATTGATACAAAAATCCTGAAGTGACCCACATCTGGTCTCTTCCCTTAGAAAGCCTCCTCTAGTGTACTCATCCCAAGAATCTAATGAGGGATTTCATTCTTGAAATAAACAGTTGCATTGCATGCTTAAGGCCACAAGTGTAGTGGTAGGCCCTGATCATGCAAAATCACCCTTGTTTCCCCTACTATACTTCTATTCTTACTTTCATCTACCCCATTCTGCTGAGGGTTATGGGGTGCTGTCAATTCCCATTTAATTCCTTTTGCCACATAGAAGTTTTTAAACTCATTTGACACATACTCTCCACCATTATCATTCCTAAGAGATTTAACCTTTCTTCCAATATCTTTCTCAACCAATGCTTTAAATTCACAAAACTTTGCAAAAGTTTGATATTTCTTCTCCATAAAAAATATCCAGCATTTATGATAAAACTCATCAAAAAATATAACATAATACATATGCTTGGCTGTGGATTTTGTCAAGAACAGTCCACTCACATCTGAATGGACTAGATCGAGGATCGCCTATGCTCGACTAACTTTGTCGTGAAAGGAAGCTTTGGTGTATTTTCGCAAAGTACACCCTTTGCATGTATGAACTTGCTCTAGTGTACCTTTGGGAAGGTCGGTAGAAATTTTCTACATGATTTTCAAAGCGCCATGATGCAAGTGGCCCAAATGTCTATGCCACAAATAACCGATGTCTCAGTTCAGCACCATCTCTGCTTTCGTGCTCAAGGAAGCACAATCTCTACCTCCTGTTACACAACATTTTGTCATTGTCCCTGTAATCCCCGTTCCTTGATCCTGGAGGACCTCTATAGTGAACCCTGCATGCTTTATCTTGATGAGGAAACTCCAATTGTGTCCCTCTTCATGAGAATATCAATTCCCTTTTGCGCCATTTCCCTTGAAACTTCTGTTTTTCCTAGTTTACACGACCGATGCTAATGACCTTTGTCTCCCCCGTGTTGATGTGAAGAGATTAGCACTAGCCCTCACACCAACCGGTGTGACTGAGCTATGTTCCAGTCGCGCCGATCATATTTTTGAAAGTTTTTTAAATTTGGAGCTGAAGCTTCCAACTCTAGAAGCTTCGTAACAGAAGTCTGGTAAATGGTTTGGCCGGATGGGGTCGAGGATGTCAGTTTGGGCTCCTTTCCCCTATAATGATGGAACTACCTCAAGGGATAAGTCCTTCTCCCATGAGAAGAGGATCCATCTCCCATCCTTTTTTCCTATATAAACCTCCCTTCTTCCCAAGCACAAGCTAGTTGAATGGATGATGTTGGTGTGCTTATGCTATTTTTGTTTGGAGTAGAAATCAAGCTATTACTAGTTGTAGATATCTAGTTGTGTGAGGGAGAAGTGTGTTTTGGTTTGGAGTGGAGCCTAAAGGGAAGAACCTTAAAACTATTGTTAATTGAGGCCGTCATGGAATGCTAGCAAAGGTGTGTGGGAACCTGGTCTTGTCAGAGGAGGACTGCAACGTCAAGGAAAATGGTTGTAATTTCTCTTTGATATTAATATATGCAACTATCGATTGCTTTCCTACTTGTTTTTTCATATTATACATTCATGGCTTAATGTTTCTTGACTTGTTAAGTAGGTTGAATTACAATTTGTCTATTATCATGTTTTTTGTTTGTTTTTGTTTACTTGTTTCAGGTGCTTGAAGAAGGAAGCGAGAGATAGCTAGAGCGAGCGAGCAAGGACATCATTGAACAAGATAAGCAGACCAAGAGGTAGGCCCTCTTGATTGATTCTAACCTAAGGAAATATTCCATAGAATGTTTCTGTTGTGGCTAGACCCATTATCGGGCTAGAGGAATTCGTTCGTGTCCGCAATTATAATTTTACTTCACCACAAATTGGTGACTTTGCTGGGGAGCCCAATCCTTTTGTTTGTCTTGAATTTCATGATTTTGTGAGAACTTTTCTAGTTCCACTTTTTCCCTTTGGTTCTGTTTCTTTTCTCCTGCTTATTGGTTTGAGTCTAAATTCATAGTAGCAGATTTGGTCCCTGTTCCAATTTTTTTTTTTTTTCCTTAGCTCCCTCGATCAACATACTTAATTCCCTGATAGTCACACCGATCAGCACGAGTTGCTGAGAAATAGTCACGTCGACCAGTCTCTGGCACTTGTTGTCAGTTAGGAAGTCATGCCGATGCTTATAAGTGAAGACTAGGGCTTGACCCCAATCTTGGCCAGTGTGTTCTGCTCTTGTGGTTTTGACCCCGTAAGCCTTTTGGACTATTTTCTCCCTGATTAGAATGCTACATTTCTTTTGGTTTTGTTTTCTTGTTGGTTTATCATCTTTCTGCTTGATTGATTGAGTCATTGAGTGTCCAACGACACTAGGGCATATAGTTGATCGTCCATTCAGCTATTTTTGAACTCAGTAGGTCGGGTTGTAGGTGTACTTACTCTTTGCATTTTTTTTTTGGTTCTTTTATGACTTTGACCTCTTTTACACAAATTTGAAAAGTTTTCATTTGCTTGCCTAAACGTTTCTTTTCTGACATGGATTACATTGTTCCTCTTGTGATTGGTAAAGTCAATGTTTCATTAGTCTAAATGAGTTTCTCTTTTCATGTGTTCATTTTCTTGAAGAGCTCATTGTCGTGAAAACTTTTTCACTGAAAGATTGTATGCAAAAAGTTTGTTTCGTTGTTTCATGGAAAAGTATGAAATTCCAGCTTGTTGCACCATTACGTTACGATAAGTTGCATCATTAAAAGACTAGAATTGCATCAACATTTGAAAAAGGAAGAGAACTTATTTTCTTTTGAAATGACTAATAGATAAGTGCTTGTCAGGAAATTAGGAATTGGAATGCATTTTTCATTAGTTGATTTTTTTGAAAAAGTAAGGTAGTGAAAAATCATTTCATTTCCGTTGCTTGATTGTTTGCATTTTATTGACTAGTTTCTACCCTATCTAGTGTAGGCATTTCATCGAATTGAAAGATTCTTGTCTCATTTAGTAGCATTTAAGGTTCTTCAAGTCACATCGCTAGGACCTAAAAACTGAAACATAACTCAAGATCAACTTTAAAATGAATTCAATTAACCTAAGGTGCATTTGAAATTAACGATCATATCTAGAAGGTCTAGGCTAGAGACGTGTTCTAATGTCTTTAAACCTAGCAGCTATCATTAGCTTTGGCATTAGATAGTGCTAGAACGGATTTGTGCTCCCCATATTGTCGAGTATAGAAAGGGAGACCCCACTAAGCTCCAATCCTTTTATCCTTAGGAAGCCGAGTCGGCCGCCTTGCAAATGTGATACACCGAACACACCATTCGGGGAGATTTCCTGATTGTACTTCTTGGTTCACCGGGAGGTATTATGTAGTTCATGGTTGCCTGGTAATTCTATTTACCTAGATCATCTAGAGGAGTCATTTGATATTTTTTACTCATTAAATTTAAAATACCATTCGAGCACTTGTCCTTTCGGGCTCATTTCTAATCGAAAATGAAAGAGTCATCTTTGTTTCTTTCTCGACTCTTAAAAAAATGAAAGGGCACCAGTATTTTATGCGTCTTAATAATTGATTTTCCCACTATCCAAAACACCCTGCTAGTCTTTTTCTGAGACCAAATCATGAGTTTCCCTTAAAAGAACATTTTAAAGCCTTGAATATTAACTGTTCTATCGACTAAGACAAGGCCATCGTGGCTGAACCATCTGGTTCACCCAATTCCTCTTCCTCTCCTCCATCTAAAATATTATCTGAGGAGCCATTTCCTGAGTTACCAGAGTCACTCAAGGACCAAGATGTTGAACTCACAATTGTTTTGAGAATCCAACCTTTGTCATCTCATCCTCCACCTACTTTCAATACTGGGTCATCTGCTGATCTTGGCCCAGAATCTTTGGACAATCTCGTTCAAACTACAGAGAACTCGTCGACCACTGACGGTCAGCTTGGACTGGTTATCTACCATCTGAACTCTTTGTTTGACCATGTTGTCATATCATCGTAGCATCCTTACGGTCTGTACGAGCAGCTGGGTGTTCCTTTGGAATTATCCCCTCGTACTCGTTCGATCATTCGTCATCGTTTTTTTTCAAACATGGAGGGTGAAGGCGATGCTCCAGTCACATCTCTAAATGAGTCCGAAGTTTCTACTCCACACACTGTTGAGGGGCAAGAATTGCAATTGCAATTTCCTCTTGAGGGTTTCCCCTTTTCAGGGGGTATTCCCACTAGTTGTCCACCCAACTATGTGTCTTTGGCACACTTGGTTTCAGGTACACCTAGTGCCTCATCACTTTATATTTTGGAGAATTTAGCATCTATGGATAAATACTAATTCACTAGGCAAGTAGTTGTGCCTATAACAACAGTTTAAAGTGTTTTAGACTTTCCCTATAAGTAATAGATAAGAAGAGAGGATAGAAGGCCTACCTATAGTTCTGCTTTCATATTGTCTCCCTTGTATCGATTCCGTCACTCCTCCCCGTACTTAAATTGCTTGAAAAGTACCCTGTCAACATAGTAGAAGACGAAAACCAATCAAAAATATACGATCCATTGAATATAAATGAAAGGAATCAGAAGAAATTCATACATATAAGCATTATGAAAGAACACAAATATGGAAAAAGGTTCAAACACTTTATTAGATAGAAGAAGGAATTACAACCATCAGTGTCTAATTCAAAGTCATTCCTCCAGCTTGGATCCCATCCACATCACATCAAAAGCAATACAAGCCTGTGGCATCACATTATTTGCTCCAAAGTCAAGTCTCATAGCAGCATTATCTCCTTACAATTCAACATAATCTAGCCCTTGATCACTTAGATGAGTGGTTAATTTATAGGAAGATGAAGGAGGTTTTGTCATTAATGGTGACATTGAATGGCCTTCCATATTTAGAATTAGTTCCATGGAGGAAGGGATGATAGGGTAGGATGATACTTAACTCATTCCTCATCCGTTTTCGAGCTCATGGGAGTTGATAAGACAGGGAAACTTCTAGATAACTCCACAAGATAAGAATATTCCCAAACCCTATGTGAATTTTGCTCATTCTCACCCAGTGCAGGTGAAAGGAATCCTAAGTTCTCTACAAAGCACCTTGGTAGTGGACTTAGTAGCTCTACAACATACCTTCATAGGGCTTGCCTACACTGGTCCCTCTAGAGGCAATTTTTGGATGTCTTCAAGTCATGAAGCTGTCTCAAAAGGAGGCATTCAAAGGGTTGAATTGTTTGGGGCATGAAACAACTAATTTTAGGGTTTGATGAGCCCTAAATCACTTATCTGAATGTTTGGATTTGATGTGCCCAAATGGATCTGTAACAATTGCCCCCTAGACCATGAAGTCGGAAAAATGCCAATGTCGAATGAAATGCTTTACGATGTGATGAGGAGGTATCGAGGTGGAAAGTGACCTGCATCAATTACAATATATATATCATGATATTTGATTTTACATAAATAGTTGAGGGAAGGCATATCCATGCTCAACTTATAAACTTTCATTACATGTACATAAACAATCGTATACAGATATAGACCCATGATTGGAATGACTATCAATGTAAAGTTGTTGTACATATGATTTAGTACTCCTGATATCGCAGCCTGGATGGATGAAACTAGATCCGAGGTCTTCAATCTCGTTCAACCGTTTGCCCAAGTACGAGTCTAACCATGTGAATATGTGATCTGAAGTCAAACATGGGAATACAAAATCTAATTACGAGTCGATGATGCAAGAAATTAACAAATGCGAGAGAAATCACCAATAATGAAAATGATCCTCAACGTACTACAGTACATTCTGCATGGTGTGAATGGATGATTTGATGTCGAACACCATACAAAGTCTTTTGGTTGAAGGCCATTGATGTATGCATATCACCGAAAGCGAGAAACCTACCATTGATGTATGCAAGCTTCAAGGTACTGATTGGGTGTTTCTAAGTCAACTTCTTGGATAATGAGTTGATGTCAACAAGAAGCGACTCGTCGTACGAGGGCCTTGATGTATCCCACATCAACAACACAAAATGAGTGTAGTGATTTTAGAGATGGAATTTGACTGACAACACAAAGTTCAGGAATGTTGATCATGAAAATGAACGTTTTTGGTATTGTGAAAGATGGATTTTGACTGAATGACTTCTTTTGAACATGTTGGTGACATTAAAGTGAATTGGTAACATTGATCCAAAACAAAGCAATGGATGGTATGATAGACCAACGGTGTGATAACTATCAAGCTAATAACCCAACCTAGATAGTCACAGTGATGGAGTGAAAGTGTCATGTTCAAGAGTGACCTGCTACCATAAAGTGGTTTTCCCCTTTTTCCATTTTCCCCTGTCATTGCTGACTAGTACCTCTTTAATTTTATCAAGATTGAGGAGGATAACATATGATTTTTGTATAATTTCACCCTTCGGGCGCATCCATCCCTATTTTATGTTTTAACGAGTCTAGCAAAGGTGAAACTCGATCTTGTCTAGATGGACAAGTTTGTCGCTATTTGATGTTTCAACGAGTTTAATGACAAAGATAACTCAGTACTTTTCATGTTTAGGGAGTTTGAAAAGGGACAAAAAGAAAACTCCATTTCTTATTTTTCGTAAATTAATCTCTCTAGTCCAAAAAATCATAAAATAATACAAGAGAGATATCGTTTCCAATTCGTTAATGGGCTAGAAAGGACAAGTGATTGATAATTTGTTCATGTTTAGAGAGTCTGAAAAGAGCTTAAAGAGGACTCCAAGGGGGTTCCTTTTTATTTTTTAAAAAATCTCGAAAAAGAGATAAAAGTGTGCTTTGTGGTCAAAAGTATAACTTACAATTGAGCACATTGAATTTCGCAAATATTGTAAACCTGCTCAAAACATCACCAAATGGATTAAAAATATTTGTTTCATAGGAAAAAATAGGCAAATACTATTGTTTAATCGAATAATTAACATCAAATAAACGTAAAATAAGTTTCTACCATATCGTTTTTACCATTTGGAACTTACCATTCAGTTTTGTGCTCTTAGCTCAGTTTTTACCTCAAATTTCACGGGTTGATTGTGAAAGATTTTGCGGACCATTTCTCGAGTCGTCCAGACTAGGTTGGAACTAAACCTCTCTTATTTCTTTTCAATCGATTCTTTCCAATCCATTCTTTTGTCATTTCATGCAAGTTTTAGGGTTTTTTTGGGCCCCTAGGGTTTCATTTTTTTGCCCTGTGATTAGCGTAGGCTTTCACATTGAAACCTATGCTAAAGAGAACCCAAATAGAAGGCTAGATGCTCTACAGTGCACTATCTCTATGTCTAGGTTGCGCTGAGCGCATTTCCCAAATTGGTTTTAGCTGTTTTCTCTAAAATTTGCCCTGTTTTTTGCATGGACTAAATCCTAATTTAGCTTATGATTGTGTATCAAGCTTTCATCGGATCAGAATGACGATTACATGGTGAGAAAGAGAGCATGAAGAACAAGACATGGTTTCTGTAAATAACCCGGGTATAGTTGAGGCCCTTAGGAATTGTGGGTTACTCAAGTGCTTTAAGTTGTTAAGTTGTCTGGAATGAGGCAACAAATAGAACTATTGCAATTCCTTGTTCATGCATGGGATCCGACAGATCAGACATTTCACATTAGGGACAAGATGGTCCCTATTACTATTGAGGATATTTAATTTCTTACCATACTATTAAGGCGATGTGTCCCCATCTCACTTTCTAGATTTTCCCGAGGAGGTGAATCGGTGAGAGATTACATCAGACAATTTTGTCAGCCAGGTACACACCCTAGCAGGGATGGGAAAATAAACGTCCGGGATGTGAGTGATTTACCTCTAGGAACGATCCTCTTTATGATCGAAAAATTGGCTAGTAGTGTGACACTACATCTAGCAAACAGATCTTATATACAGTATGCATTGGAGTTTCTAGAGACAAAAGTTTTCAACTCGTGTGAGGTTGTACTTTCACTGCTGAAAGAACAACTGACTAAGGTAAAAAGTAGTAAGACGAAGAATTTTTGCTATGGTTCGATCTTGATTGCTTTTGCCTTAGAGAAAATCCCATTGAAGCAACCACAACATGTATCACTGAGCGTGGCTGGTCCTAGAGATCCACAGATGCAAAGGTGGGTTGAATTGATGGCTCAACATGCTGGTTAGTCAACAATCATTTTTTCGCCTGCATTTTTTAGTTAGCTTGAGCGACAACATGTCATTATCGAGAAGCATCCATACTTAGGTATGGATTATCGTGGAGATCCAGATTTGATTTTACCAGTTGGAGAAAAACGGGGTGCTATAGGTAAGTTGTTTGACCAAAGTGTTTTTTGATTTTTCAAGTTTCTACATGTTTTTTTGTTTTTTTTTAATGTTTCCAAGACTAAGAAAAAATTACTCTTATGCGTACAGATGTGGGTATTGTTCGACCTACAATATGCCAACAGGTTGCAGGTGGGCTAGCACAGAGAAACATTAGGAGAGCAGTTCTCCAGGACTTGGATTTGGTTGAGAGCTTAACAAAGTTGCAGGATCACATAGAGGGATTAACCCTTGGTATTTCAGATATCTGGATGTAGGAGTTACCTATGAGCCTGGAGCGCCATACTATTGGTGTTCCTAACCATTGGGCTAGTCGTTTGTGCATGATAGCATAGGTTGTGACCTATTACCATGAGCACCACTAGATCTACCTAGGATATTTTGTATGCATTTTTGAGTTTTCAGGTCAGATGACCAAATGTGTCTTGGGCACAAATTTTGTAAAAAAATTTAAAACACCTGTCTATTTTACTTTCAGATTTTTTATGGTTATATTAAATCCTATTCAACTAATGATGTGAATTGAAAATATTACTTTACATATGCCGCAAATGTCTATTTGACACATAATTTGCTAGAGAATCTGTTAATGTGTTAAGATTCCTAGAAATATGTTGATATTGAATGTGTTCAAAACATCTTTCCAAAATACGAACTCTAAGTAACATATGAAAAATTGTTGGATTTCAGATAGTATAAATGTTTGTTAGTTGTAGTATATCGAGTTGCGAATCCAGCCTAACGATGATTCGGCGAATGTGAAGTGAAATGGCATCAGAGAGTAGTTCAATCAATGCTCTATACTCAATGATATTGTTTATCGATCGACCAATACAAATCCCTTGAAAATTCACTAACTCGCCACTTGGAGTGAAAATGGCCCATGTTGCAGAAGACAAATTCTGCGTACTACGACTAGCACCATAATTGTAACCAACAAAAGGTTACGAAGACTCTGACATCTGCAACAAATGCAAAGCGGATTACTAACTAGATAAAAATCATCTAAAAGACACACACACACACACATGCAACGAAAGCATATGTACAGTGAGTTTTACTACACTTAACCAAACATAGTAACATTTAAGGTACAACCCGTTTCGGGACTACGACAATGGAATCCCATCATAATATACTAACTCGTAGGCTCCTTTCACTATAACACACTTTAAAACATAAGGAACCATCCACATTGGTTCGAATTTCCCTGCTCCAAGTTTATCAACTTCCTGATCGTAAACCAAGACTAGGTCTCCTTCTGAGAAGATATGAGGCTTGAAATTTATATCATATTGCACCTTAATACATTTCTTATGTGCTTCATTAGCTAATGTGGCATCATGATAGGTTTCATTCAGATGGATTAGTTCCAAGACATGCGCTTCCTCTTCAAAAGTGTCAGGTAACAGGTCAATCGTGAGTTTGAGCGATGAAATTTCACATTGTATCAGTAAGATTGCTTCCAAACCATACACCAACTGAATGAGTGTAAATACCGTTTCATTTCTCACTGAGCTTCGATATACCCACAAGGTATAGTATAGGATTAAGTGTTGGTTTCTTTTATGTACCCCTATCATTCTTTGCAACATCCGCTTCAGGACCTTGTTGATAGCCTCAACTTGTCCATTCGCTTGTGGGTAATACGGGGTAGAACTATCATGTGATAGTCCTAACTTAGCAATCAACTCAACCATCATGTGATTGCAAAAATGCGACCCACGATCTATAACTATGGCTTGTGGTACACCAAATTGGGCAACCACATGGCTAAAAAAGAAAAGAGCAGTCATTTCACCACTGTTGTTCAATGTTGGCATCGCCTTGGCCCATTTGGTAAAATAGTCAACGACAACTATAATATACCCATGCCCCCCAGCTGAGGTGGGGTTACATGTCATAAATTCAATGCCCCATTTGGCGAATGGGCCAACAACAACGATTAGATGCAATGGTGCAGGTGGTAATTTGGTTTCTCGGTCATATATCTGGCATGCATGACATCTTTTGATAGTAATAATACAATCTTTGAATATTTTTGGCCATAAGTAACCAGCAGAAAGAATCCTTTGTGTGGTTGCATATCTAGATAAGTGTCCACCACATGCACCTGAATGGTAATCATTCAATGCTTTCTTGACCTCCTCATGCGTGAGGCACCTCCGTAACACTATATTGATACCACGACGGTAAAGTGTGTTGCCAATGATTATATAACCTTTGGCTTGGTAACAACTACGTCGTTGTTGTGAGTGAGAGGTATCTTACCAGAAAGTTTGGGTTTGGAGATAAACCAGTATATCTCCATACCAAGCGTTAGATGACGAAATTAGAAATAGAGACTCATCCAAAATTGATGGTTTGGATGTTGATTCGATGGAGGTTGAGGGAAGGTCACATAGTAACTTAGCGAAAACTAGAGATTTCTTTGACTTAGACTTGATGACTTCTAAATAAAATTCCTGTAAAATAAGTATCCATTTCGAATATTTTCCCCCAGAAATTGACGTGACAAAATGTATGTCATAGGGTTTCAATTTGAAATGACAGTTGTTTTCCATAACAGGATATAGTGGCGAAATCTTTGAACAAATTGCACAGCTACCAAAGCTAGTTTTTCGACATAAGAGTACTTACTTTCTGTATCATTGAGATTATGACTCAGGTAATCAATAGGATGTTCAATCCCGTTTTCTTCCTGGACTAAAACCATGCCAATGGTTATATCTTCAGTGGCGAGATATAGGTAATAGTCATTTTGGTAATTTGGAGAGTACATTAATGAAACTCTAATCATGATATCTTTAAGAGCATCAAAGTAAGCTTGCGCAACATGATCCCAATGAAATGGTATCTCCTTTTTCGAAAGATGTGTAAAACCTTTAGCCATTTCAGCGTAATTAGGAATGAACCTCCTTTGAAAGTTGGATTTCCCTTGGAGTCTTTGTAATTGTAAATGTTTTGAAGGTGGAGGCAAATCTAGATTGCCTGAACCTTTAAAGGATCCAGTCGAATCCCTTCTTGAGACACTACAAATCCAAGAAAATGACCAGAACCAATGCAAAACACACATTTGTGTGGATTGAGTCGAATCTTGTAGTGTCGGCACCGTAAAAATATTGCTCTCAAATGTTGCAGGTGATCAGTCTACTTTCGTGATTCAGCAGGTAAATCGTCAAAGTAAGGTTGAACAATGTGCTTGATGTCATGGAAGGAATAATTCATAGCCCTATGAAATGTGGCCCCAGCATTCTTCAAACCGAATGGGAGCTTCCTATAGGTGAATGTGCCCCATGGACAAATAAAAGTTGTTTTTGATTGGTCCTGTGGGCGTATATTGATTTGATTGTAGCCGGAAAATCCATCCATAAATGAGAATATTTCGCATCTGGCACATTAATCAATAATTTGGTTGATAAAAGGTGTAGGCTAATTTTCCTTTGGACATGCTTGATTTACATCCCTATAATCAACGCACACTCGTATTGTTCCTTGTTTCTTCATTACAGGAACAATGTTGGAAACCCAGTCAGTAAGAGGAACAGGGTAAATGAAACCAGCCTGCAATTTTTTTTCAACTTCTACTTTAATTGAAACATATTTCTTTAGATGAATAGGTCAAAGCCACTGTCGAATTGGCTTGACATCAGGGTACATTTTAATTTCATGTTCAACAGTACTAGAGTCAATGCTTGGCATCTCCTCGTAAGACCATGGAAAAATATCTCTAAATCGCGAAAAAGAGCACGATAATTATCAAGTTCCAATGGAGAACAAGATTTTTCAACATGAATGTTCTCTACAATATTAGGTATGGTTGAAATATTAATATTAATAGTTTCTTCAATATTTGACATATTTCACTCATATTCGATTGTGTATATGAAAACTGAATTTGATAGGAAATCACTGAATGATCGGTGGTTTAGTTCATTTGAATAATCTTCGATGTCATCTAGAAGATGGGAACGATGATGATAATATTCCCATTGTTCCTCTCCTATCATCATTGATTGGATGATTCCTTCATCCGTAGAATGTATACATGAAAAAGGATCCGAAGAAGTACCATATTCTAATGACTTATCTACCCATAAAATTGTTGTGTGGATTTGGGTTTGCCACACAAGCCCGAAATATTGGTTTCTATGATGATTCAATGGGGCTTAACGACATCACCTCAATTTTACTATCAAATTCAACTTCATTGGAAATCCTCCTTAAATCAGATGAGGTGGAGGAAATCATGTTGCAAGTCTCTACTCTTGCCACTTTTGCCAAATCAGATGGTGACGGTAGGGTAAAAGTACCCATTAGGGAAGGATCTTTAAAGAGACCTACTCCAACACTTTGAAGTGACAGCAGGGGTCCATGTACCAACAAAATGCTTCCCGTAGCCTGTGAACTATTGGCAAAGAAGGCAAGCTGATTAATGACTATGATTCCACCCTTAAAAGGGAATGCAATAGTACTAAAGTACATGAAAACCACAACAACCATAGCATATACCCAAGGCCTTCTCAGTAAAATGTTGTAATCGAGGGGTCCGTCAACTACCTCAACTTCAACAATAATTGTTTTTCACCCTAGTTCGATTTGCAAGTTACTCGAAATACCACATGGAGTATATGTTCTTCCATCAAAATCTTTCAACGTGGTTGGTGATCATGACAATGGCAGTGAACCAAGTGTTTTCCAGCAGCTCATAGACATAATGCAAGTAGATGCCCCCTCATCAATAATAGTTCAGTGAACATTCTTTTTGAGAGCTTTTACTTGAATTAGGAAAGCTAAATGCGTTGTTAACTGTGGTGTATATCTCGCATGGTTAAAAACCACAATATTTGAATCCGTAGGATCTATTTCACCTATTGCTGACAGTAAAACCTGCTTCTGGGAGGGACAATTTTGCAACACCTTGAGTGTTGACATAGCAGAAGGTTATTGAGCAAGATCTTCCACTTGTTATAATTTTGAGTTGCTCGAGCCCGAGGGTTGAATGTCGATTTGTGCACAACTCCCTTTGGTGGTTTTATTGTCAATTCAGGTACAATGGGTGGAACCAATTCAGATGAAGTCGAAGTTGAAGGATTAAGTTGATCAATGGCCTGATTATTTGACGATGACAACGGATTTCCATAATTTTTGTTTCTCGTTGACACCAAAACTTCGTTTTGTGGCTTTGTGACAGATAACATGAGTACTTGGGATGTGGAAGCATGGTCTGTTGCAAATAAATGTGTCTCCAGGGTTGGAAACGGATCAGTCAACATTGCTGATGTGTTTGAAGCCTTTAAAATTTTAGAGACCTCAGAGCAGTGTGGATAATCTCTTGTAAAATGCTCATCATTACATATCAAACATGGATAATGAGGTTTCCTTGCCGAGGTAGAGGAATCAAATGATTTATTTGGAGGGGGATTTTTTTGTTTCTTTTTGTTTTTCAGCTTTTTCTTGCTCCCTAGTTGCTTTGGATTTTTTCCTTTGTTAGATGACATGGCATTAATCTCAGAGGCAAGATTATTTTCTGATGCATTGGTAGTTTTATTGGAAATAACAACAGTTTGACCAGATGGTCTTTCTGCTCTTTGCGTGCTTGAAGAACCAATCACACCATCGCCAGCATGAGAGTCCTTAATCGATTATGGAGGAGGGGAAACAACAAAAGCTGGTCGAGGTGCATTGGTAATTTTATCATAAAGCGTGCCAGATTGTGTGTAAATCAAATCCAAGTATTGGGGATGAGCAATAACTTTCTCTTTTGTGACAACTCCACCTTTTGTCACATCCTTGGTGATTGATGACAACAAGGATTTTATGAACCACTCAGCTAAAAGTTGATCGGGAACATACGACGCTGCCACTCATGAATATGATTTGATATATGGGTGGCAGTAGTCTATTTAAAGTTGGTTAGGAGTTCCGTTCCAGTCTCATATCTAAAAGGTAACTAGAAGTTGGTAAAAAATGTAGCGGATAAAGTGGTGAAATTATAAAAATAAGCTCTTAGTAATTCAATGTACCATTTAGTAGCTGGACCAGTAGGTGTTCTTTGGAAAAGATGAAGTCTGACTGAATCATCATTTAAGGAGTTTGATGAACACCACAAATGAAAGGTCATGATTGATCAGGGGCTCATGTCCCAAGTGTCGAAAAATGCTCAAACCTGAAAGTGCTCGAAATTGGCTCAAACCTGAACAACCAGATAGAGCTCGTCCTCCTGATTTTGGCGCCACAAACGGTTTGAAAAATGGTTGTCGTATGTGAAGGTTATGGCAAAAACAAAATCGCCCAATAACCCTTAATTTTTGAATTTTCAAAAAAAATTAAAAAAAGAATATTCCACAGAATATTCCTTGGAATATTTCATGGAATATTTCGTTGGGATGGACCAATCATAGACCACCACGTGGCAAGCCTGGAGGCCGCCAGGTGGCCCCAAGCTGACGTAGTATGTGTAATGTGCGTATGTCAAAAATTTGGTAGGGGTTGTGATTTGAACCACCAACCTACCACCTACTAACTCTGCGTGTTACCAATAGGCCACTACAACACTCATTGATATTCAATGGTAAAGTTTTGTATTTAATGTTTGAAAATTCCACTGGCGGGAAGATAAGGGGGCCAGCCCCCCATTACATATGACCTGAGGCCGGAACCAAGGGCCAAACCAAATCGGGCGCATAATCCTATGCAAACTGCCGAACCAGTCACATGCATAAATTGAGCCGGCGGTTAAGGCATGATTGGCGGGACTTTTGGCGGTGGCGCCAAATTTGGTGGATGCCCAAATTTGGCGGAGCTCCACTAAAGTTAGCTGGAGTCCTTTTAGGGGAAACTGATAGTTACCATTAAATGGCCATAACTTTGGCTAGGAAAGGTGGTTTTGGACGATTTTTTTTTTTTTTTTTT
>APFE030665330.1:0-38003 GCA_000404065.3 Pinus taeda
ACGGTGTGGTGTGAGGATTTTCACTAGACAAGGCATGGTTGCCCCCTTTCTCTTTTGGTTCTTTCTTCTTCTTTTCTTTTTTTTCTTTCCGCTTCTTCTTCTCAATTACTTGATCTTTAGCTTTACCAGCTTCATCAAGCGAAGAGGAAGGAGGAGAGGGAGAAACAGACGAAGTAGAAGGCTGGGGGGTAACTCTAGTATCATCTAGTTACTGAATTGATTGTTCAGGAATTACAGTATTCTGAACGATAGAGGTAGAGAAGAGCCATACAGGAAAATCAATCATCAACCCTGGAAGTGACAATGTGGCCATATGGGGTGCACCAACATCTCCCCAAGATGAGAAAGGACTAGGATCTCCTCCAAGGGGAAATCCTTGGTTGGTGGGCTCCATTTTTCTCAACCTAAAGACCAACGAGCGAACTCGCGATGTTATTCCAATTAAAATAAATTTTAGACACTTTGACACAACTTGTTTTTTCAATTTTTAAGAGTCGAGAAAAAACAAAAGATGACTCTAGCCGCCTTCGATTTTTAATGAGCCTGAAGTGACAAGTGCTCAGATGGACCTTTTCTTTTAAGGAGTTTGAAAAGGAATGAAAGAGACTTCTTTGGAAATATAGGCAGAGGGGATTACCAAACACCAATCGCAAAAACTGCAAAATACTTTTTACGGTACGGCAAACAATCTTCCGGAATGCTGTATTCAGTGCATTGTGATCGATAGGGTGGTAGACACCGCTTCCTAAGGATAAAGGATGTAGCCTATTATGGTGTCCCAATATATACTCAACAGTACATGGGAGCACAAGTCTATACTGGCACTTGTCGTCTCAAAGTGGAGGAATCACCCAACCAACAATGAAAACAATAGTTCCTAGGTTTTACGACGCCAGAATATGTCTCTAGCCTAGACTTCTAGATGTTGTGCATTAGGTTCCAATGCGTTTTTAGATTCATTAAATTTATTTTATAGTTGATCTTGTTTAAAAATTTTCCTTTCAGGTTCACCGCATGATGTGTATACAATTCCTAAAATGCAATCTAAGATGATAAACAATTGTTTAATCTTCTTTTGGCAATGAAAATCCTAGCTAGTAAGGAAAGAAAATTGAGAGTCTTTCAACAAAGAGCACAGAGCACACACTAAATGCACTGTCCTAAATCAAACCAAGTAGCCTAAATGCAAATGCAGATGCATGTATTTTTTTTCAACCTTCTTAATGTATAAATGACGATAAGAAAGCTTAGTGCAAATCTGAATTAGTTTCAAATCAACAATACTTAACAAATTTCTTTTCAAAATGAAGTGAAGATAAGGCTGACACTTTGCGATTTCGAAATGAAAACTGTTTTTTGACATTTTAAAAACTACTAATTCAAATCATATACAAGAGTAACAGTACAATCGACTATCAAGAACAATGGGATTCTCTTCTATAACTGAAAACGACACTTACGACACTTTCAGATTAAGAAACGACAGTTTGACTATGCTACTTCTTTGCAAAAGAGAACTGAAAATGGCACAGAATACATAAGAACACTTACAGTTCTTTGCACAATAGAGGCGGAACGATGGAAGAGAAGGGGGTTTTCACAGAGATATACTGACCACAGACAACAAAACTCCTGAATAGAACTGAAAATAGTGAAGAAAAAACCAAAGACTGAAGGTAAAGTTAACCTTCCCTGACCATCACACCTGTCACACAGGGAATCCAGTATGCAATGCACCTACTGCACACGGGAAGTACGATGCATAAAGACTGACTTGAAGGGAGGGTGCGATGGTACCAGTGCGAGACTTTTAACCAGTTTTTGCTCACAATCTGCAATTCAGTTCAGGGATTTAGGCCAAGTAAGTGATGTTCAGTAAATGTAAATCACAGGGGTTGATCTAAGGAGGTTACTAGAGCCACCACTTAGGGCAATTAGAATGTTTGCAGATCGATTGTTCAATTTATAAACAAAACCTGGAGATAGACTGAAGCAGCATTGATCTACTTTGCATTTGTATAACAAATGCAGTTTGAAGTCTAGCTGGCTTGACTTCAGGCTCCATCTGTAGGTTTATAAAACAAACAAAGACAGACTAACAAACAATCTATTCGCTCCCCAGTGGAGTCGCCATTTTGTTACCAGGAATAATTTCCACTTGGAGCTGCTATTCCCACTAAGATTGGTAGCTATCTTAGAAACAAAAAAGTAAAGACTACTTTAATTTTCCTTTATGAAAATAGATAAGAGTGGAACAAAGGACACCAACCTTAGTCTTGCACTTGGTTCCTTACTTGATTCCTCTCCTTCCTGATAGATCTTTCCGCTTCTTCTTCATCTGCCCAGCTTCAAAGAGAAACCGTGGAATCAAAGCAGCATACTACTATCGAAGAACAAAGATCTATATTCATAAATAACACGGGACCAAGATATGTATTAACCATACAAATGCATATATATCAAACATACAAGAATATGGAGAAAACTTGAAATAACATTATTAATATCAAGAATAGCAAGAGGATTACAACCAATTGTTTCTGAACCCAGCATCATCCTCCAACAAGAAAGCCCTTCTTCACCTCAAGTAAAGCTTAGATCACCCAACACTATGAAGTTTCACCATAAAACCAGCAAAACTCTCTACAAGATACAAAATTCCAGCCTCTGGATCTCTGTGATGAGGGATCCATATATAGATGATTGTAGGGGGGTGATTCATCTTCTGGGTTTTTGATTAGTGTCCTCTCTCTAATAGTTCTTGATTTCACTTGGAGACTGATGATCTCTTACCCATCCCTGGTCGAAAACAGAGAGGCAAGTGTCAGAGGGGAAGTTTCTGGAAGATTCTATGATCTTCCACCTCGCAAACTGTCTCTGCCATTTGTCCATTCTCACCCATCGCACCCTACAGAGGGGCCATTCAGTATGCATCACACCCTTTACACTGGGAAGGTGATATACATCGCACCCTCTACACTGGGTATTCAATATAGTCTAGTTTTGACCATTTCTGAGCAGTTTTTAGTGGAGAACTTCTGGGAGATGATGTAATCAGTTGTGCTTTTTCCTTCAGGTAGTGAAGCAACACTTTTAGGGACTTAGGAGCCCTTAGTTTATTGACATTTATGATTGGGGTTGCAGTGCCCAAAAATGTCTATAACACTAGGTACAATGTATTCCATCGGAATTACTGCTTCAACACTATATACAAGCCTAAGAGGTGTTTGCCCAGTCAACTTTTTGTACATCATTTGATAAGCCCATAGCACTGTGAGTACATGTCAATCCCAGTAATTTCACTGAGCATTGCAAACCTTTGTCAATGCGCTCTCCAGTATCTTATTGAATGCTTCCACTGTCCCATTAGCCTGCGGTTGATAAAGCATACTTTTCTGATGATATACCTGAAATTCCTCCATCAACGCGCTAATCATTTTGTTAAGAAAGTGTGTACCGCGATCACTCATTAAAATATTTGGACACCCAAATCGTGTCAATGCATACTCAAAAAGGAACTTCGCGGCTGTCATGCCTGTGCAATCCTTCATAGGCTATGCCTCCACCCATCGAGTCAAATACTTTGTCATAGTGATAATGTACTGCGCACCCATCTCCTTTCCTTGAGGTTGAATCGGCCCCACAAAGTCTATTGCCCATTTCTCAAAAGGTTGTAACGTCATTTGTGGGTTTAGAGGTAGTGCATCTCTCCACAATGACATCCCAGTCCTTTGACACACATCACATGCCTTGCAGTATGCTTTTGAATCCTTATGGAGGGTTGGCCACCACAACCCAGTGCAAAGAATCTTCTGTGTGGTCGCTCTTCCTGCATAATGTCGTCCTGTGACTCCCCATTGAGCATCCACAAGGATACTGCTTCTTTCAAACTCTGGTACATAATGTTGCAATATTTCATTAGACCCATTGTATAGATGTCCTGCAATGTCAGAAAAGTCTATCGCGTGCACCACTAACTCCTTCTTCTGCTGGCATGTATAGCCTTCTTGGGCAGTTCCTATCGTCAGGAAGTTTATGATATCTTCAAAGTGGTCATCCAAGACGTGAAATACAAAGAGCTGCATGTCAGATAGTCATTCCTTGAAATTATTCCGCTTCTCTCCCATTTTGATGCACGACAGATGATTTGGTCCCGTGTTCAACCATCCAGGCTTCACAATAACATCAAAATCATACTCATGGAACAATAACAATTATCTGAAGATCTTCCCCCCCAACACAAGCTTATTGACTAGGTATTTCAATGCAGAATGATTCGTATACATCTTAAAATGTCCACCCAGCAAATTGTGTCTAAATTTCTAGAGCACATACACCATGGATAGTCCTTCACGCTCTGTGGTGGAATAGTTATTCTTAGCCTCGGACAGCTTCCTGCTCACGAATGCTATAGGATGGTCCAATTCTCCCTCACTCGCTTGTGTCAGTACTTCGTCTAGCACAATGCATGACGTGTCTACATGTACATGAAAATCCTTCTTCCAATCCGGGAAGACTAAGATTGGTGTGGTGACCATTATCTCCTTCAACACATCCAAGATTTTTGAAAATTCCTCATTCCAACAGAACGTGACATCCTTTTTCAATAGTTTTTCCATAGTTGTGGTGATCTAGACATAGCTATTGATGAACTTTCTATAGTACCTAGTATATCCCAACATTGAGCACAGCTGATTCACAGTCCTAGGTGCCTCCAAGTTAATTATCACTGTGATCTTCACGGGATCTACCATCAAACCCTGTCTGCATACCACATGACCCAGAAAATCCTAAAAGGGATGCAAAACAAACATTTCTTCAGGTTGAGCATGATCTGGTACCACCAATAGGTATCTAGCATCAAGTGCAAACTTGCCACATGGTGCTTTACCAACCCAAATACAGTCTAGTCATAAAAGTACACCTCTAGAAACTTATGAATGAAGTCCTTAAATTCTACAATGACTATGCGCAAAAAAATCGTAGGCTCATTCTTTAATCCAAAAGTCATTATGGTATACTGATAGTACCTAAAGAACCCATCAGTGAAGGAGTACACTTCCTGGCCACTTACATTTTCCAATACGTCATCAATAAGCGAGTCGGGAAAGGATCATGCACACAAGTGGCATTCAACTTTCTGAGATCTACGCATATCCTTATTTCATCCTTCTGCTTCTTTTCTTGTACCACCATTGGGCTCACCCCATCGAACTCCTCTACAGGCTCAATAATACCTACCGTGAGCATCTTATCTAACTCTAAGTGGATCTTCTCCTATACTTCGGGTTGAGACAGTAAGGTCTTTTCTTAACTGGTTTCGCGTCGGGTTTTAACATGATCTTCATAATGCACAAGTCTACTATTATCCCCTTTAACTCTATAAACTTGGTAGGGGACAAATACTAGTATTCGCAGACCAATTCAATGACCTTATCTACTGTTGCATCATCCCAATAATTTCCAATATTCACAAATTTTGGTTCCACCTTTGTGCCAATGATTATCTATCTAGTTTTCAGTGGTGTGGTTATATTTGAATTGTATCTGTTGTCCTTCAACCTCGCGGTGACCCTCAGTTTCAGGAATATTAATATTTTGGGGATCCGGATCTTCTTCCTTAACGGTTATGTTATAGTATTCTAGTGCATGGCTCAGGTGAGTAGCCCAATTAGGTTGAATCAGATCCAAACAATCTCGTGATATCCTAAAGATTGTTTTTTTAACTTCTTGTAGCTCCTCATCAGTACAGTCAAACCCATCTTCAAAGCTGAACGTCATTATGAATCCTTGGCGCATAATATCCCATTCTTCAATTCCATGGCTAAGCTCTGTCTCCAACTACCAATTCATTGGTATGACATCTAGGGTGTGACAGAATAGGTGCACCCACTCAGGTTGGGGCTCTCTCCATAAGCCTTAGTCCATTTGGCCAGGTGATCATGTGGATCATCCTTCCCATCATACTTTTCAGTCATCCATACCTTTGGCTATCCAAAGCATATTCTCATCATCCTCCTATATTCGCACTAATCATCAAAACCATCTTTGTCTGTACCCCACCATCTTGCAGGTGTAGCGCGTATTGCCCAATCCAAAGCCTAGAAGCAATGATTTTCTAGCATTTCTCTCTCGAATGCATCCAAAAACATACCCACATAATTCAAACCATAATAAGAGGGTATATTTCTTACCTCTAATGACACACAATGCAGCAACCTAGCCATCATGTTACAACTCAGCGTCATTACTTCATGTAGCCGATTCTTCCAGTGCTCTAATTCTTCACCTGAGTCTAAGGTGCAGGAACTTTTGTGATCCCATGTAATACATCCATCCACTGTCAGATTCACCCAATCTTTATATCACGCTATTTTCTTATATATACAGTCCAAATCGGCATCGCTTTCATAATCACAGATTGGTTCAGTATAGCGTGACCCTTCTGTCAGATCTAGGGGTACCACTATGTGAAGCAATTTCTCTTCAAACATCATCTTTCACTTCTTTAGGTTGATCACCCCATTAGTGTCAGTAGCCCAATCAATCCGAAGGAGTGCAGGGTAGGGGTTGTTGTCATCCACAATTTCTATTACTTCAAAATCAGCCAATGTAATTGTGCCTTCAATATCTATAGTCACTCCTTGCAACCATCCCATGGGGATGATCTTCTGTTGATTTTCCATCCTTAACTAAATCGGAGACCACTGCAGCGCGGGTTTCCCCATCCGCTCCGAAGTCTACTTTGGCAAAACGTTTGCGTCCAACACTAGATCTAGAATAACTTGATCCATTTCATATTCTCCCATCTATGCGGGGAGTCTAATCTCATGTCCTGTCCTTGCCTTATGCTTACCAATCTTTCGAAAAATGTGTGGTTCACCAGGGGTGTTTCCAACGTGCCTATTTATTAGTTCATGTAACCCCTTTACAACCTTGTTATCACGTAGCAACTTCATGCAAGTCTCTAAGAAGGTAGTCAGCATGGAAATATCCATTTCTTCTACAGGTTTATCCCGGCTTCCTGAGGTAGAAGCCTCAACGAAGCTCTTCTTTGCTTCCGTAAATGTTTCATGCGCGTGCTCCAAATCAAATTCAACCTCCACTGGAGCTTTGCAGACCCATTTGATTTCATCAGGTTGTTTCCCCTTATCATCGCCATTGTAATTCCACTTCATAGCACTATATTCACGTTTGGATCCTTTTCACGAGGTTCAACCCTCATCCTCTGCAAGTTCTGAGTCGGTTACGGAGGTAGCTTCCCCTTCTCACATATTCTCACTATCAATCTAGGACACTCTTTAGTCTCATGATCAAGCTGAGTACAACACCGGCACGACGGGCACGTCAAGTTAGTGCACTTGTTGTCAAAGTGCCTTGGTCCTCCACAATTATAAAAAATCACATGTCCCCGACCTCTTCCAGGTCCCTTGCTACCTTGGCCATGTCCGTGCCCCTAAAATCTTGTCTTCACTATCCCAGTGCCCTAATTAGGAGGTCATGTTTCTGCCTGAACTCTATAGGCAGGTGTTCTATCCATCATCAATTCATAACTTCGGCAATTGCGCTCATCATGCCCTACCAACTTACAGAAGTTGTAGAACAATTGTTGCGATGTCTATACAAACTTCTACAACAAATGTTAGTTGTCAGTCGTATGTTTTCCTACTACCTGACATATCATGCACCATAGCATAGGGCCTGCACTCGACCCTACTAGGGCTTCCAACCTCAAGGGAATTGGTCCTTTTATTGCAATATAGTTCACAAAGACCAGGCAATGGTCTTTGTCATGCCCCTGACCTTTACATTTCAAACACCATATCTCTTCGTGCACCTCTGGTCAAACTGTCTTGTAATTTTTAGACTCTCTAATTCTAAGAAAAGGTTATGTAGCTGCACATGAATCTGTTGAACCCCCGGATTCAGATCTTGCATTGGCATTCCATGCAGTCTTATTGAAATCTCCAAGGCTTCTACCTAGGTCGTAATCTTTTGTTGTGACAACGCAACCCTTAGGTGAGGTAGGCACGAAGCCATGAACCATTTGCGGTGCTGCCCATCTGTTAAATTCATATTAATTTCACAGATTGTACACTTCAATCTCTGATCCAACTCCCAAGGCATTTCACCTAGTTTCATTGTGATTTCCTTGAATCCCAAAATTGACTACACTTCAAACATAGGTCTACTAAATTCTTTATTCAGTGTGGTCTGGATATTTGCCAGCGTAGCTACTGGGTTACCATTAGAGTACTTTATGTACCAGGTTAGTGCGTGACCCTGTAGCGCATTAACCAATGTTTCCTTATTCATGTGATCATATATGATGCCCTGAGCTTCCCATACAACCTTTATGATGAACCAAAATTGGTCTGCGTCCTCATTTTCCGAGCCCTTGAACAACGACAGTTTTACTGAATTCACCATATTGAACTGCGGTGGAGGTGGTGGTGGTGTGGGTGAGTTCATGGGTGATGGTGGTGTGGGTGGATGTGTTATTTGCAGGAACCCCTATATTAGCAATTGAACTACACTTCGTGGAGAAGCCTGCTCTACTCCCTCGTCGTCACTCAAAGGAGGTGGAATCATCGAGTTGTATTCAGGGCCCTTTCTTCCTTCGTTTCTATAAGTCCTTCCACTTCACATAGCCCTGAACATCAAGGTAACTACATAACCCATTTTCTGCATAATAACATCTTAATCCAAGTATTTAAGGACTTCAAATAGTTACCTCGTGGACCCTTGAAAAAGAGTCGCTCCGCTTCGTTGTAACTAACTAAAGTATCGACCACGAACTTGGTTACGAATCCTCCTATGATTGAGACAATGATTGAATGTGCAAGCAATATTATCTTCAGAGGCTTCCAATATTCATACTAACTCTGGGGTCCAGACAATAGGACCATTAAGCATCCACCTTCCTTGGTTTCCTGCTAATTTCATGATCCACTCGTATAACTCAACCAAGAAGGAACAAAGGAAGAAATCGTGTATTTCTGTATACATGTATCTATTCAACAACTTCCCTTTTTTCAATCGTGGATTCCTGTTCTCTTGCACCGTGAATTTGTGGATCTTTCTATCCAACCTGTTAGCACCTAAATCTGCCTTAGGCTGAAGGAAGGAAAAATTCAGGGTAACCACAAACCACGCTCAGTCTGGTAGCTAGCCCTACCAGAATAGGAAAGGGCTCTCTCTGGGTCACACTCAGTGAAGAATAAACAATATGGTTTGAGATGACTTAAAATGAATAATGATTTTAGGCTAGTAAATAAATATGGAAACAAGAGGCAATTTTCGATAAATGACTGAGTTTCTAGGATGTATGGGACCAACGAACAGCATAAGCAGAGAATTTAACACAAAGGCACAGATTACTTCGTGAGGCAAGACAGGCGGAAATTCTAGCAATTACATTTGAAATAATGCAAAATGGAAATATTGTTTAGGAGGGTGAAAAGGGCATAAACACATGAATCCTTTTCAACAGAAGAAGAACACAGAACATGAAACTTTCCCACAGGCAGAGCAATAAACATGAATTCTACCTTATCTTACTTAGAAAATTTCACTGGAAATGAATATGAATGAACTGTGAAACATAACAAAATACATATGAAACATAAAGAGAACACATTTGCTACATTCACACCACATGAATCTCATGAACCAGAGCTGCTACCTTTCATTAACTCCCTGTCAAAATATACAATGAAGAACTGAGTTTCTCTCCCACAGTCTCCCAAAAATTACAACCAACCCTTTGCAAATGGTTTTGCATACAATAAATAGATTATGCCATTGGGAAATAGAATGACCCAGAGTTGGGGAGTTTTTCAAATCATTACAAACCGGAAATGGAAAGCCAACCATTAGTGACAGGTGCAGCATTACAAAAATGACAAATTGCTTGAGTGACTTCTCGCCTTCCTTTGCCACTTGGATAGAAGCCAACCTTTAGTAAAAATATTCTTTAAAATTTGCCTTAGGTGCTGAAAAAATGTAGTGTAAATGAGCGGGCCCACTTGGAGAAAGTCATGAATCGAAATGTCGCGGAGCAGAAGTGATTTTGGCCTTTGGGTCTATATGTGTCGCGCCCAAATCTCTATGCATCACGCCACTTTGGAGGTGATTTTGAGGTACCTACTAAAGTCCAAATTGTGCCCAAGTGTGCTTGTTAGAAAGCCCTACCTCTCTACTTTCAAACCCAAGTATAATTTCTAAATTTGGTGATCATTTGCCCCTCCAAAACTTAAATCTCCCAAGACTGCTTCTTGTGTGTCAAAACTTGCCCAAACTTCTTGGCCATGCACCAGAAGTCATGATTTTTCATGCTGAATCAAAAAATGCAAACCATTCTTGATTCGGAGCTCCCAATCCTAAGCGTCGCGCCAGTGGCGCAGCACACAGGGAGAAAAAACCTGTTTTGTGCCCAAAAATTTGTCAAGTGACCAAAATCGTCCCAAATTTTTTGAAATTTGGGCTGGAGGTTCCCTATGAAGTGCTATGCTGGGCCACAGAGGCTTCAGCCAAGATTCGGAGCCGATCTTGCTCTTTTTGCCTCTTTTGTCTTTTTGTCGCTTTGCTCAATTTCGCCTTCAAACTCCTTCTCCGAGCCTTTGAACTCATGTTTCGTGCCCTGTAGTGATAAACCATCCGCCTCAAGATGGTTTTGTCCTTGTCTGCCTTCTCTAGCAGTCTCTCAAGGTGGATGTTGATACACTCGAGCCAAGACTCTCGGTCATTGTTAATCTCTTCCTCTAATGGAGTGAGCTCAATCCTCCTATGTTGGGCAGCTTGGTGATTCTCGCGGATGTTTTGCACCTCCATGATCTCATGATGGTCTTCGAGTTGTTTTTTTCTCTGCTCCAAATACCTGATAATCTACTTAGCCCTCTCCAAATTGAGAGACAAGGCTTGGATCTCTGTCTGCTACTCCTGGATGGTCCTCCTAAGTTTGGCACTCACATTTGTATCATCATCATGAATGAGGATGAAGTCGGCCTCTCATTCACCTGATGGCCCCTCGTCATGCATGGGTTTCTTGCCCCTGTCCTGTACCTGTGTTGCCGATGTCAGAAGCGAGGCCCCTTCCACCCTGGGTGGAGAAAACACTCGCTTTGCAGCTGCAAACAAATGTCTACTGCCTCTCTGGTAGGTGATGAATAGCGACATAGTAGTGGTCTCATGGTGCTCATACTGATGAGAAGGATCACCTATCTCATGTTCAACCTTTGATAATACCTGTGAAGTGCTAAGGAGGTCATGGGAGATGAAGTCATCCCAAGTAATGCCCTGTAATCCCAACTGATGATCCACCAAAATCTTAATTAGAGAAAAATGATAAACACTGTTAAGTTGATGCTGAGGGGTTTTGTGTTGCATGAAGGTGTTCATCCTCTCCATGTTCCTGCAAATGAAATATGGGATGTTCATCGTCCATACCCTGGTAAAGTGCATGAGCAACCTGATGTGATAGGCATATAAACAAGAGAACCTCCCCTCACAGCTGAAATATTTCATGATCAACTTCACGAATGGAGCATATTCATCTTTCAAATATCAGAATGGAAAGACTCTTTGGAGCTGCCTCAATAAACTGGCCTTAATGTGAGGCTCATAATGCTGCTGATCAACCTTTTGTTTCTTGTGCCACTGTTCTCTAATGTTCGGTATGCCAGTTGCTAATGAGACAGTTTCAGCTCTCAGTGTGAAGGTGACCCCGGCTAAGATAGAGTGATCTCCATGTAGGTGAAGCACAAAAATATGGGCCAACTCGTGATGAACTCAAACACTAGCCACCTTTTGACAAAACTCCAAACATGACAAATGTTGGAAACATGACATAGCAAGAGGGTAGGCCTATAATTATGTGAGGGTGGTTGGTTCATTCCTAACATGTTTTCCACTTTTGTGATGTCTCCAGGGAGCCTGTTCTTCCGAGGATGAATAACTTTGGGTTTCCATTTCATACTCCGATGAATGCTCAGATGCCATGACTGCTGTATATGGACTGTGCTTGGATTGCCCTTTGATGATGGTAGTGAAACTATGTGATGTTGTGATCTCTGCCACCAAGGGGATCAATGCAAAAAGGGAGCGTTAGGAAGGTACATGTAGGAGGGTTTGGGGATTTTATAAGGTAGGGTTTTGGGGTTTTAAATTGACAAATGAGTGGAGGGGATAGGGAATAGGGGTTTAGTAATGTTTTACGGTAGGGAAAGATGGGAAAAATGGAATAGGGGGGAAGGGAACAATGGAAAGAGGGGGAAAAATGAGAGGTGAAAGAGGATCCTTAGCATCAACACAACAAATTTGCAACCCTAGAGCAATGGCTTTGATTATTTCAAGTGGTAGGGTTTAGGCATTTTTATTGCAACTATAAATGGCCATAAACCACCATCATGTTCACAAAATTTGATGAGCAACCAAGGTTTAGACCCTACCTAGAAATTGGAAGGGATTCAAAGTCGATTTGATGCAAATGGGAGCAAAACCGGGCCTTTATGGGTGTGCGCCGCGCAACAAACCCAGTGTGCCATGCCTTGTGTGTGTGCCTCGCCCGTGTAGTTTCACCACTGTGGGGTCGCGCCCTGTGTGCCGCGCCCCTGTGCCTGTGCGCCGCGCCTATGAAAACTCCTCCAAACTCACCCAAAACGCATGCTAGCTTTCTCACAATCACTTTGCAATGTTTCTCTCTACCTTGGTATGCAAAATGACTATGTTTCTTGTGGAAATTCTATATAAAGGCATTTGGATTCATGGGTTTAATTTTTGTCTCTTCAAAATCCACTTTGATAATGTTTTATTTTGGCTCTTTTTCTTGATTTAATTCAACTCTGTATTTCACTTTTCCCTTTGAAGTTTTAGCTAAAATGATGAAATTTTTGGTACTTTTTTGTAGGGGTTGTTGACATGGCATTTGGCCAAGGAAACCATGACTGCGCTGGAAGAGATCAACTAGAAACCGTTTTTTGAAAATTATCACAAATGACACACTGTTTGACTTTTCTTCAAAATAGAGTTTTGAAGAACAGTCGTAATCTGTCAACATGACGATGAAAACCTTTGAATCACAACTTTGTAAGGGCCTCCCTCTAGTCTGAATGGCCTTATTGGACATGGTGGAAGATCAAATTGACTAATCCATAGACCTAATGACTGAAAATGACTCTCGTCCATTAAAAGATTGAACATTGACTGTCATGGACTTTAGTGAACATTGATGAAAAGACCTAAGCCAGCAGGTGCCAGACATGAGGGGAAATGAATGACAAGACCTTTCCGTCAGATTATGGCATGCCCTTAGCGGAATGTAGCCGAGCGAATGGAGTGAGACTCCTAAAAATGAAATGCAGAAAGAGTTTTGATCTATGATGGAGGACTGACAAGATCGACTCTAACATTGGCTCCAATGGGGGATGGTAGCTCCTTGGAGGTGCCAAGAACAACAGATCTCTGGAAGAGCTAGACAGTGCCTTCGTCCATTGGGCTATGGGGTCATTATTTCGACAAACAACACAAGACTCTGACTCATTTATGAAACTAAAATGACAAAAAAATTGACTCAAATTTGACATTGAAATGACTTGAAGACTAACTTGACAAACTCTAACCAAACTGAAATAAAATGGTATTTACAGTGACAGTGGAAGCATCATTCAATAACTCAGAAATGGTACCGCTTGAGCAGCCGACCATTGATCAGCCCTCCTAGACAATATTCCCCATTCATTTCCTTCAGAAGAAAGGCATTCTGACCCCGATATGCTGCAATCTTGAAGGTACCTTTCCAGAGATTCTCGAACTTAACGTGCTTACCTTTTTCCTCATTCCTTGCATCCCACTTCAGCACCACATCATCCAACTGAAATTTCTCCGCCTTTGCTTTTCTGTCATAAATTTTCTTAATTTTCTCCTGCAACTTGGATGTGTTCTGGAAGACTTCTTCTCTATTCTGCTACAAGTGGACCATTTGATTCAACCTTCTCTGCATAGGATTGTCTTCATTGCCAGCTTCGTGGAGAAGTTTGACTATCGGGGCTGCGAGAGAGGTAGGAAACACTGTATCAACTCCATAAACAAGCTCAAAAGGTGACATACCAATGGATTTCTTCTTACTGACCTGATCTGCCCAAAGTGCATTGACCAACCTCTTATGCCAGCTCTTCTTGTTTATTTCCAGCAGCTTCTTAATGATGTTGACCAATGATTTATTAGAATATTATGCCAATCCATTGCCTTGCAGATGATAGGTAGTTGAGTGACCCAAAATGATGTGATATTTATGACAAAATTATACCATCCTTTTTTATTTGAAAGCTGCTACGTTATCAGTGATCAACTTATTCAGGCAACCAAAGCGAGACAAGATGTTATTTTCAAGGGATGAGATAATTACCGCATCTGTAGCTTGTCTGGTGGGAATTGCCTCGATCCATTTCGTGAAATAATCTGTCACTGTGAGGATCCATCTATGCTGACTAGAAGAAGCGGGATGAATTTCACCAATGAAATCCAACCCCCATTGCTGAAAAGGGGCACTCACCTCAATGGGCTTAAGTGGCAAAGGCTGCAACTTCTGCCTTCCTTCGAAAATCAGACACTTATGACAGCTCTTGACCATCTTATATACATCAGCAAACAATTTCGGCCAATAGTATCCCGCTCTTAGGACTTTATTTGCTGTTGATTTCCAAAAAAGGTGACCACCACAGTCTCCTTCATGGAAATCCTCCATGACCTTCTTTGCTTCTTTTTCCACCAAACAATTTAACAGAACGCCACCGGGATCTTTCCAATACAGTGCAGAATTTAGAATGAAAAGCTTGGCAGCCTTCAATTTGAGTGTTCTTGCTTTGTTTCTAGTCATGCCGGGTGGTGGTGACAAATTTTAAGCACATATATGATATCTGAATACCACGGAGAAAGAACAAACATTTTAGATACCTGAATTGGCGATCCTTCCTCATTCTCATTGGACATAACAGTGATCAGATTTATGTCTAAGGCATGCAAGTTTGACTCGGCCATTAACTTTCCCAATCCCTGTCCTTTAACAAGCTTTGTGGGATTTATTTCCACATCATATTCCAACAAAGCTACAATCCACTTACCTCGTCTTCCTTCCGGATCTGTCTGTACTAAAACATCTTTGACAACAGTGTTAGGAACATAAGCCAAAATACGAGAATGCTGAATATATACCCAAAAATATTTCAATCCTTTCACAAGTGCAAGGGCTTGCTTCTCAATGATGTTGTATTTTAAGGCTTCATCTCTTATGGCTCTGCTGAAGAAAGCAATTGGTCTTTCGTGATCATCTCTTTTCTGCAATAACACAACTGCCATAGTGTCCTCCGAAGCGAATGAAAACAATATAAAATCCTGAGTGTAATCTGGGCTGACTAGAATTGGAGCTGAAGAAAGAGACAATTTGACTAAATTGAAAGATTTTACAGCCTCCTCCATCCATTTCACTTGGTTTTCCTTCTTAAGCATGTTTGTAATCTCTCTTAGGTGTTCAACAAGATTAGGTACAAAGCGGCGTAGAAAATTCATTTTACCATTGAAAGATTGAATCTCTTTCTTATTCTGGGGTAGATCGATTTGGTGAATCACTTGCATACGTGCTGGGTCAATATGAATGCCGTCCTTTGAGATAATGTGCCTAAGTAGTTTTCCTTCCTCCATGGTGAACAAGCTCCTTTTCGGATTTAGTGACAAGCCATATTTTCTGCATTTTTAAAAGATAGTTTTTAGATGGTACATGTGTTCTTCATCAAATTTGGAAAACACCGTCAGATCATCAAGGTACACAACCAAAAAGACATCCTTCTCATTTTTGAAAGCCAAGTCCATTGCATGCTGAAATGTGGCACCCGCGTTTTTCAAATCGAAAGGCATTTTAGCGTAATGAAAAGTTCCCCACGGAGTGGTGAATGTTGTCTTGTCTCGATCATCTTCATGGACAGAAACTTGGTTATATCTAGAATAACCATCAAGTAGTGACATATGAGATGCTCCCACTACTCGTTGAAGTATATGGTCCATTTTGGGCAGTGGACAGTTATCTTTCAACGAAACTTTATTGAGATTTCTAAAATCAATGCACAAGCAAATCTCATCTGTCTTCTTTCGTACGGGCACCAAATTAGAGATCCAATCCGAAAATATAATGGGAATAATGATCCATGATCTGTACAACCTGTTTATCTCCTTTTCAATTGATGGAAATAGCTTTGGATTTAGCCTCCTCAACTTCTGTCTGAAGGGTTTCTGATTGGGCTTAATGGGTATAGTGTGCTGAATTATATTGGTATCATATGTCTTTAAGTCTGAATAGTCCCAAGCAAACACATCTGCAAATGAAGACAACAAACTAATATATTTTTCCTTTATTTTTGGTGGCAATGCTTTAGACAGTTTTACCATTTTAGGATTAGCAGCTCTTCTGACATTGACCTCTTCCACACCCTTCTCTGTTGGCTGCAATGTTGGTTTGCGGGCTACATCATCTTGATCGAAGAGTTCTTCTAAAGGTATCAAGCCTTTAGGAATAATGTTATTCTTTAGCTACAACACGTCCATTTGATTGATCTGCACATCATCTGTACCATTACCTTTACCATCATCATTTTCTACATCAATTGAGGTTTCTTTGAGCTTACCTTTGTTTTGCAGAAATCATCAATCTCCTCATCATCTTGGAAAACTTGCCAATATCTCTGATTGTCTGGGACTGTCGGATGATGCTTGACATGGATTTTGAATTTATTGTTGGAGTTCATTAGGATCTTCAAACTACTTGTTGCCTTAGCAAGAGCATCAACAATGCAATTTTGTATACGAGGCACACATGTCCAGGTGTATTCTGAAAGTAATTTTAGGATGTCTAGGACTACATTCTGGTAAGCCCGCATCCGAGGATGATTTGGTTGATATTCGCCTCTGACCTACTTAATCACCAATTCAGAGTCGCCATATACTCCAATCTTCTTAGCATTCAGCTTTCTTAGAATTTTTAGGCCAGCAATCAGAGCTTCATACTCAGCTTCATTGTTTGAACAATCGAAAGCCAACTTGTAAGAGCATACCCACACATTACTAGGCACTTTGTTCGGGGCAGAGAAAGGACTGCATACCGAAATCCCAATTCCAGTGCCATCATTTCCTACTACTCCATCGAAATCCATGGTCCACAAACCTTATTCATCCTCTTGCAAGTGTTGAAAATATGCTTGTTGTGCTTTGTCTGCTTGTTGTCCATTACTTTTAGCTGATCGCTCAATGGTGTTCTGCTGTTCTTGTCCTTCTTTCTTTAAAACTCCTCTAAAATTTTCTATTATTTCTAGAATATCATCTGCTTCTACTAACTGACTATCGATATCATTGAAACTATCAGAATACAAAACGAAAGACTCTAAATCTTTATGTACATAATTAATTGGATTATTTATTGGTTTCTCCTTGCTTGTAATCATGTATTTCATTTTTTGTTCCCGATACAATTTCCTCATATGGCCAAACACTGGAATCGTTGCATAGGAGAAATCTAGTTGTAGTGTCCCTTTCAATTTCGCTACCCAAGACCTGGAAAGAAGTATGCCAAACCTGGGAGGAATATCTACTACAACAATATCCATCAAAACATTCTTCATTACGACTTGGTCCAAACTCACAACCAAGTCTTTGATGAGCCCGATACATCTTACTCTATTGGAATCAAATGAATAGAGATCATGGTATTGCCAGGTGATGTCCAGACCTAGCTTATCCATGATAGCCTTGGCAATGAGATTGTGAGAATCTTTGGAATCGAACATGACATTATGTAACACAAAATCATCCAATCTTAAACTGATATAAAAAGGTGGCACATCACTATCAGGAGAATCACCATTCGATGCTGGCCCAAAAATCCTTTCAGGTTGATCATCTTCGACATTGACCATGTTAGACATTGGGTCAAAATTCAAAATTTTGGACACTTGACTTATATAACTATTGTTCCTCATTATTCCAGTCAAGGGAATGGATACCTTTAATTTAGAAATTTCATTCTCTAAATTAAAAGCGGGAATCGTTTCTACCTCTTTGACTGGGATTTCTTTCCTTTCCTTTTCTTTTGATGCAATTGGCTGGTTTGATTTTTCTGCTGATGGTGATTTGCTGCTATTTGGATCAACCGCCTCGTTTCCTTTCCTTTGTGCAACTGATGAATCGTTCTTTGATGTCTCAACATCCTTCCTCTTTTGAATTGGTTTAACCGGCACATCTCTGTTTCTAAGTGAATACTGCTGCTACTGGGTAGATAGAGCATTCATATAGCCTCTTTGGTACTCATCGGATTCTTCCTCCAAAATGGTGTCATTGGCTAGAATGAAATCTGGATCTTTGTGTACAACCGGACTTTCTGCATACTCCTCATCCTCAGTAATATAAATAGGCAAATCATCTAGAGTAAAGAAGTGGTTTTCCTCACAAATTATGTTCCTGTCCTCATCTGACTCTGGTCCATGCACAAAATTTTGCTGCAAAGGTGGATGTACTAGCTGCTGTGCTGTCTGCTCTTGGGCTCGCTGATCTCTCTGCCTTATTCTATATTGTGGTTGTTGTTGGCCACGAAAGTTAGGATTTCTAACTTGTGGCTCAGGTTTGTCAAGTTTCACCCTTTCAAGCATCTGCTCTACCTTCCGAAGTAATTGATCTACCGAGGAAGATTCTTCTTGTATGATGACCTTCTCTGCCTTTGCTCTAGCCCTCTTGGTCAACATATTTGCTTCAACGCTGACTGCAATCTTCTGCATGTCTTCCATTGTGGCCGGTTATCTCTCTCTTAATTGATAAGCCATGTCAGCATCAAAACCATCTGGAAACTTCACCATGGCTCGCCCCACAGGTGGCCTTAGATGATCGGGAATTTCATTATAAATAGAATTGAATCTAATGCAGTAGTCTTGGACCGACTCACCACCGTGTTGTTTGATTTGCTCATATTTAGCCAGAATTTGGAGTGGATTCTTTTTCACTTCCCAATGGCCTAAAAATTATCTTTGTAGGTTGGCCAAGGTAGCGATACGTGCATTCAGCAAACCTCTGAACCATTTCCTCACTTCACCTGCAAATGTCTGTACAAAGAGTCTCATTGCCACATTCTCCGCATCAATCTCATGAAGTTCACAGAAATCTGCCATTATGTCCACATGTTGCTGAGTGGTAGTGCTGTTAGGAGTGCCATCAAAAAACAGGATTTTGCTTTGTTAATCTGTTGGCATATCATCTAATACTTGAGGCAGAACAAGAGGTGCAAAATGAGCAGCCATCACTCTTGGTGGGTTTGGCCTTGGAGGTGTTGGAGGAGTGTGCGCAGTTTGTAGGGGGCTAGCAATTGGAGTTTGAAGCTGTGTTACAATGTAATTATCAATTGACCAGTTAGCCCTTTCAGTTTCCAAGTCTACAAGAAACTGTGGATTGGGGATAGTAGATTCAATTGCCCTTTCGGATTTGGTCTCGGACAATGATATTTCAAACTGCTCATCAAAATCTAGCTCTTCAAGATATTCAAAAATGTCAGGACATGAATGGGATTTGAACATGGGAGATATAAAACTCTCTTGACGACGAAGTCTTGGAATCAAATTGGGATTTTCATAGATGTGCGGAGGATGTGGATCTGGATTAGCTCTGGTATATCTTCTAGAAGCCAGCATGCTATTAAGAAAAATAAAAAGGACATGACCAACTCACTCAGCCTATCAAATCCTAAACTTATCATCTGGAAGCTTAGAATTATCAAGAAGTAAAGGGAGTAATTTCGGTCCCCAGTCGAGTTGCCAACTATGTTAGCACCTAAATATACCTAAGGCTGAATGAATGCAAAATTCAGGGTAACCACAAACCACACTCAGTCTGGTAGCTAGCCCTACCAGAACAGGAGAGGGCTCTCTCTGGGTCACACTCAGTGAAGAATAAACAATATGGTCTGAGATGACTTAAAATGAATACTGATTTTAGGCTAGTAAATAAATATGGAAACAAGAGATAATTTTCGATAAATGACTGAGTTTCTGGGATGTATGGGACCAACGAACAACATGAGTAGAGAATTTAACACAAAGGCACAGATTACTTCGTGAGGCAAGATAGGTGGAAAGTCTAGAATTAAATTTGAAATAATGCGAAATGGAAAGATTGTTTAGGAGGGTGAAAAGGGCATAAACACATGAATCCTTTTGAACAGAAGAACACATAATGTGAAACTTTCCCACAGGCAGAGCAATAAACATGAATTCTACCTTATCTTACTTAGAAAAATTCACTGGAAATGAATATGAATGAACTGTGAAACATAATGAAATACATATGAAACATAAAGAGAACACATTTGCTACACTCACACCACATGAATCTCATGAACCAGAGCTGCTACCTTTCATTAATTCTCTGTCAAAATATACAATGAAGAACTGAGTTTCTCTCCCACAGTCTCCCAGAAATTACAACCAACCCTTTTCAAATGGTTTTGCATACAATAAATAGATTATGCCATTGGGAAATGGAATGACCCAGAGTTGGGGAGTTTTTCAAATCATTACAAACTGGAAATGGAAAGCCAACCATTAGTGATAGGTGCAGCGTTACAAAAATGAAAAATTGCTTGAGTGACTGCTCGCCTTCCTTTGCCACTTGGATAAAAGCCAACCTTTAGTGAAAATATTCCTTAAACTTTGCCTTAGGTGCTGAAAAAATTGTAGTGTAAATGAGCGGGCCCACTTGGAGAAAGTTGCGAATCGAAATGTCACGGAGCGGAAGTGATTTTGGCCTTTGGTTTTATATGCGCCGCGCCCAAATCTATATGTGTTGCGCCACTTTGGAGGTGATTTTGAGGTACCTTATAAAGTCCAAATTGTGCCCAAGTGTGCTTGTTAGAAAGCCCTACCTGTCTACTTTCCAACCCAAGTGGAATTTCTGAATTTGGTGTTCATTTTCCCCTTCAAAACTTCAATCTCCCAAGACTTCTTCTTGTGTGTCAAAATAAGGGCAGAGAGGTCATTTTTTGAGTGTTTTTGATCTCCTGGGGACTCAAAACTTGCCCAAACTTCTTGGCCATGCACCAGTAGTCATGATTTTTCGTGCTAAATCCAAAAATGCAAACCATTCTTGATTTGGAGATCCCAATCCTAAGCGTTGCGCCAGTGGCACGGCACACAGGGAGAAAAAACCTGTTTTGTGCCCAAAACTTTTTCAAGTGACCAAAATTGTCCCAAATTTTTTGAAATTTGGGCTGGAGGTTCCCTATGAAGTGCTATGCTAGGCCACAGAGGCTTCAGCCAAGATTTGGAGCCGATATTTTTCTTTTTGCCTCTTTTGTCTTTTTGTCGCTTTGCTCAATTTCGCCTTCAAACTCCTTATCCGAGCCTTTGAACTCATGTTCCATGCCCTGTAGTGATAAACCATCCGCCTCAATATGGTTTTGTCCTTGTCAAGCTTTAGCAGTCTCTCAAGGTGGATGTTGATACGCTCGAGCCAAGACTCTCGTTCATTGTTAATCTCTTGCTCTAATGGAGTGAGCTCAATCCTCCTATGTTGGGCAGCTTGGCGATTCTCGCGGATGTTTTGCAGCTCCATGATCTCATGCTAGTCTTAGAGCTGTTTGTTCCTCTGCTCCAAATACTCGATAATCTACTTAGCCCTCTCCAAATTGAGAGACAAGGCTTGGATCTCCATCTGCTGCTCCTGGATGGTCCTCCTAAGTTTGGCACTCTCCACATCTGTATCATCATCATGAATGAGGATGAAGTCAGCCTCTCGTTCACCTGATGGCCCCTCATCATGCATGGGTTTCTTGCCCCTGTCCTGTACCTGTGTTTCCTATGTTGGAAGCGAGGCCCCTTCCACCCTGGGTGGAGATAACACTCGCTTTGCAGCTGCAAACAAATGTCTACTGCCTCTCTGATAGCTGATGAATACTGGCATAGTAGTGGTCTCATGGGGCTCATACTGATGAGAAGGACCACCTATCTCATGTTCAACCTCTGATAATACCTATGAAGTGCTAAGGAGGTCACGCGAGATGAAGTCATCCCAAGTAATGCCCTGTAATCCCAGTTGATGACCCACCAAAATCTTAATTAGAGCAAAATGATAAACATTGTTAAGTTTCTGTTGAGGGGTTTTGTACGGCATGAAGGTGTTCATCCTCTCCATGTTCCTGCAAATGAAATATGGGATGTTCATCATCTGTACCCTGGTAAAGTGCATGAGCAACCTGATGTGATAGGCATATAAACAAGAGAACCTCCCCTCACAGCTGAAATATTTCATGATCAACTTCATGAGTGGAGCATATTCATCTTTCAAATATCGGAATGGAAAGACTCTTTGGAGTTGCCTCAAGAAACTGGCCTTAATGTAAGGCTCATAATGCTGCCGATCAAACTTCTGTTTCTTATGCCACTGTTCTCCAATGTTCGGTATGCCAGTTGCTAATGAGACAGTTTCAGGTATCAGTGTTAAGGTGACCCCAACTAAGATAGAGTGATCTCCATGTAGTTGAAGCACAAAAAGACGGGCCAACTCATGATGAAATCGAACACTAGCCACCTTTTGACAAAACTCCAAACATGACAAATGCTGGAAACATGACATAGCAAGAGGGCAGGCCTGTAATTCTGTGAGGGTGGGTTGTTCATCCCTAACATGTTTGCCACTTTTGTGATGTCTCCGGGGAGCCTGTTCTTCCAAGGATGAATCACTTTGGGTTTCCATTTCATACTCCGATGAATGCTCAGACGCCGTGACTACTGTATATGGACTGTGCTTGGACTGCCCTTTGATGATGGTAGTGAAACTGTGTGATGTTGTGATCTCTGCCACCAAGGGGATTAGTGCAAAAAGGGAGTGTTAGGAAGGGAAATAATATGATGGGATTAGGGGTTATGGGGGGGAATTTTGTTTAGGGACATGTAGGAGGGTTTGGGGATTCTATAAGGTAGGGTTTTGGGGTTTTACATTGACAAATGAGTGGAGGGGATAGGGAATAAGGGTTTAGTAATGTTTTAGGGTAGGGAAATATGGGAAAAATGGAATAGGGGGCAAGGGAACAATGGAAAGAGGGGGAAAAATGAGAAGTGAAAGAGGAGCCTTCGCATCAACACAACAAATTTGCAACCCTAGAGCAATGGCTTTGATGATTTCAAGTGGTAGGGTTTAGGTATTTTTATTGCAACTATAAATGGCCATAAACCACCATCATGTTCACAAAATTTGATGAACAACCAAGATTTAGACCCTACCCGGCAATTGGAAGGGATTCAAAGTCGATTTGATGCAATTGGGAGCAACACCAAGCCTTTATGGGTGTGCGGCGCGCAGCAAACCCATTGCGCCGCACTCTGTGTGTGCGCCGTGCCCATGTAGTTCCACCACTGTCGGGTCGTGTCCTGTGCGCAACGCTCTCTATGTCCACCGCGCCCCTCTGCCTATGCGCCGCACCTATGAAAACTCCTCCAAACTCACCCAAAACGCGTGCTAGATTTCTCACAATCACTTTGCAATGTTTCTCTCTACCTTGGTATGCAAATGACTATGTTTCTTATGAAAATTATATATAAAGGCATTTGGAGTCATGGGTTTAACTTTTGTTTCTTCAAAACCCACTTTGATAATGTTTTATTTTGGCTCTTTTTTCCTGATTTAATTCAACTCTGTATTTCACTTTTCCCTTTGAATTTTTAGCTAAAATGATGAAATTTTTGGCACTTTTTTGTAGGGGTTGTTGGCATGGCATTTGGCCAAGGAAACCATGACTGCGTTGGAAGAGATCAACTGGAAACGTTTTTTTGAAAATGATCACAAATGACACACTGTTTGACTTTTCTTCAAAACAAAGTTTTGAAGAACAATCATAATCTGTCAACATGATGATGAAAACCTTTGAATCACAACTTTGTAAGGGCCTCCCTCTAGCCTGGATGGATTTATTGGACATGGTTGACAACCAAATTGACTAATCCCTAGACCTAATGACTGAAAATGACTCTCGGTTATTAAAAGATCGAACATTGACTGTCATGGACTTTAGTGAACATTGATGAAAATACCTAAGCCAGCAGGTGCCAGACATGAGGGGAAATGAATGACAAGACCTTTCCGTCAGATTACGGAATGCCCCTAGTGGAATGCAGCTGAGCGAATGGAGCGAGACTCCTAAAATTGAAATGCAGAAAGAGTTTTGATCTCTGACGGAGGACTGACAAGACCGACTCTAACACAACCAGTCTGCAATCTCTTTCTTAGTAAAATTATAGTGATACAACATCACACATCCCTTATGAAGATCCCAGTCCCAGCAACAGAACAATTTGTTGGCTTGATGGGCCCTGACCCAGGTTCAGTGTTAGTCATCCAAACAAATCCCCATACTAATGGCCCTTTCAGCATCAGCCCATGGAGCGTGGACTGAAGTCTCACCTGAAGCAGTATAGGGGGGGGGGGGTGCAAGAACCAATTTTCCACACCCTGAGATGGTCATGATGTCAATATTTCTTCCCTAATCCTACCTTCGTCTAGATCGATAAGTCTTTAGGGCTTATTAATGTATCCTCTCTTCTACTCTTTAATACCTTCACGAAGGTATACGACTGACCTTCATGCAGCCCTAACCAATGATTTAGGCACTTACACACCTCCGTAACTATGTTACTGTATAAGTTCCCGAACTATCTTAAGTATTTCCTACTCTGCCATGCATTTACAGTTATCTTCAAGTAAACATATATTCTAATTCGCATTGAAATAAAAAATAAAACTAGATACATTTGTGCATCAGATAAGCATTATAATGTAAACCCAAAACTTAACATAATATAATCAGATGCATTAAATAGAGACAAAATACACAACAATTCCATAATACTTCTCTTTATTGATGTTTCAAATTCCCAGTACATACTGTATCTTCCCTATACAAATAGTTGCAGGGGTCCGCACACTCAACTGCAAACTTCCACCCTAGGCCTCTATGCACTTAGTTGTAGAGACTCTTCCTATGCTAAGACTCAAGAACACTTAGAACTCCTTACCAAAAACTCCAAATCTAAGACTCCACTACTTAGATCTTACTTACTTAACTTCTTTTATACAATCCCATGGTCCGCCGGCCATGGGTAGTTCTTTACAGCCAACATAAGTCTTTACAAAACAAGGGTGGATAACCCTTTATGACTCTTGACATTTTCGTGCTCCGCGACTACAAAATGTGGAGACTTTACATCTTTATTACAAAATTTTGGCTTTTTGCCCCAAAACTGACTCTTGGGGGCACCCATTCCCAACAAGCAGCTTCATATTATAGGTCTTTTGAGATCCTTGAGAGGATTGGATCAATGGCCTAAAAACTTACACTACCTCCGATAGTGAAAATCCATTATGATTTCCATGGGTCATTACATAAGAAGTATATTAAAGATGTTGATCATGTGATTGACTGGTTTGTATTGTAGGTGGAACCAGAAGGAGAATTACAACCCAAACCTTAGATGTTATGGAACTAAGCAATCAACGAGGTTAAAGTGTAGTTGAAGAACTTTGGGCCCAATGACGCTACATGGGAGATGGTTGATCACATACGAGCTATGTATCCTTTGTTGTTTGCTAGTGGAGGGAAATGAGTTTTGGTATATTTACATAATTCTATATGGTTGTCGTTGAAATACTACAACGAGTTGTGTTATAAAGATACAATAAGATTTATGGTTGTTATATTTCTATATTTGTCATGTTGGTTTTATTTTCAACAGGTTATTCATTGTAAATACAAAAACAAGCTAAGTTATAAATATACATGGCAAGAATGTTTGGATTTCAGTGACCTTGTTGGTTGTAGGTGTCATTGAACACCAAGGATCATGTTCCCGTAAGCAGGAGGAGTTTGTAACAGTCCCGAGTTAAAAATCCATGTAATAAAGTTAATAAAGGAAAAATAATAACCAAGGTGATGGGACATGTATTCCAAGTTGAACGTTGGGAAAAAACATAGTGACTAACATCAATTGTGAGTAATAAATGACTATGGAAATTGAAAAAGGCAATCAAAAATACTTTGGAAAGGCAAAAGGTATTCACTGGTATTTTATTTATGAAAATAATAGAAAATAGGAGCAACAAAAATTGAAAGGTCACAGGTTGCATGTGAGGAGGAAATTGAAGGAAAAGTAGAGAAAAATGAAGAAAATAGAAGTCTCAATGATAAAAAGGATTTTATGGATCAATTCACAACATTTTCCAGTGTAATTTTTTTTTTTTTTTAGTTTTAGATTGGAGCTCTCTATTCTATTCTCTCTCTAATACTCTTGCACACTTAGAATTTTCTTGGAGCAATCTTGGAGCATTGTGGCATACCTTGGATTTGGATCAAGAGGGCAAAAGAAAAGTAGGAAAGTGAAGGGAACATTGGGATCAACAACTACTGTTAGTTGTACAGATTTCATAAAGGTGTACCAAAAATGCTTCACTTAAGCCACTGGTGGCAAGTGACCCTAACAACAAGATATATTGTTTAGGCTTCATATCTGCAATGGTAAAAGAAGAAAACCTTGCGGTAAAAATATCATATGCAACCAAAAACATAGAACAACAGGAAATAAATAGTGTAATAACCCAATATAAAGCTTTGAATGAATACTTTTATTATTGAAACACTTAGTGAAGGAGATCTACAAAATGGATCTTCAAATTCCCCTGCATGGGATGTGTCCTTTGATGTTCTTGCGCTTCAACAATTGATTACTCTCTCTCAATATGTGGAAAACCCAAAACAAAAAGGAACTCAAAAAGGAATACTTTATTATATTTTTTGGAGAGGGAAAAGATATTCAACATGGTCAAATATAATTATTTAGAAGTCATTAAAAAATAAAATGATTTATTAATCACTTCGCGGGATTAAGAAATACATGAATTTGAAATAATTATTAAATAGTGATTTAACAATTATTCCAAAAATAAAATTAATGAATAATAAACAAATAGTGATTTATTTAATTATTCCTAAGTGATTTAGTCAAATGTGACAAGTAATAATTACAAGATAACGATTTAATAATTATTCCTAGAGAAAATTAAATAAGTAATGATTTATTCAATTATTTTCATGGGGATTTCTAATTTTAATCAAAAATAATTTAATAAAAATGGTTTACTAAATCATTTCCTATGGTGAAAGTGATTTTCCTATGGTAAAATTAATCATACATGGTGTATTTGAATCCACCTACTTAGAAATGGCTAGGTGATCATTTTTTAGGCGATACGAGCTACAATGGGTTTTTCTTGTAGGTACCAAGTTTTATGTATGATTTCCTTAATAGTTTTGACATGCATCGCATACGCATGTGGTTAATTGGTTATGATCTGTCATTGACATGGAGGATTTTCAAGATTTACAGTAAAGTTTACCTAGCCTTTCCATTTCCTGGATAGTCGTGGTGTTGTGGGTTTTATCTTATGTTTTCTGGTTGGTTCTCATGTTCCTTATGGTTGTGGGTTGAGTTATTAGTTCCTGGAGCCTTCGTTAGAAAAAATCATTGGAAGCCTTGTAACAGCTTGGCTTGAGTTACTAGTCTTGGAATTCTTGGTTGGAAAAACTTTTATGGAACCATCTCACACAATCGAAGAAAAGATAGATCAACAACTTAAAAATTATCCTCTTCGAGGATGAAACCTCCTTTACATTGTATAAATGAACAATTAATGAATTATAGAGATGATAAGACGTCCTTCATATATATAGGGGTCTAAGAGGTCACAATATAATCATAGCATGCATATCAATAATAATATAATGGCACAACAATAACAATAGTGGGCTTCTATGGGGCACAACAATAAGAACATTGGGGTACATGGGAACAACAATACTGATAGGGGGCTACACTAACAATAACAATAAGGGTAATATACTAGTATTATAGGGACAAATCCAAGTGACATGTGTCACCCATCAGAAGTTGACACATAGCCTAGAAGATGTCACCGTGATGTTATCCTACTACCCTGAACTTGGAAGAATGCAACACTACTCCAGAATATTTTCAAGTTGATTAAGCGTCATGGTGACATGGGAAGCTATCAGAGATAGCTCACCCTAGTAGGAAACTTATTGGTTGGTGAGTGTAGTGGGTGGAACCACTACTAGCCGAACAAGGATGCCCCAATGGAGGTAAGTGGGCGTAGCCAAGAGACTTGCAAGAAGAGAAGGCACAACGATACAAAGGATTGGCAGTACATTGTGTGGTAGGGCAGTGATCAATGAAAGTGAGGACAAGCGATCCCCATGGGACACGTCGACCCGACAGTATAACCCAAATGGGGGTATATGGGGCACAAGTTTATTGCATCGGGATAAAGGGCTATGGGTTAAGCGCCAAACCTCATTCACTTCATGTAGAAGCATACAAGGGGTGCAGGGAAGTAAAGAGAGGATAGAAGGTTGGGACTTAACACCTTGCCTTTGGTCATTTCGCAAAGAAACAAGACCATTAGCATTGCACCAATCGAAAAGGGAAATCAACCCATGAAGGCATTAAAATACTAGATGCCTATAGAATTATTTGTTGGTCATTCGGTGACTCTGACCAACCGCTAGGATTGATTCCAGTGGTGGCAGAGAGTGCCAACCGAAGTTAGTCAAAACAGGAAGAAGAAAGAAAACAATTTACACCCCTTTCCTATAGTTGGAAAGAAGGGGGTTGGGTGCGTCACACCAAATGGATTCTTTGTTATGAAGTGTGTTATATGCTTCTTGAATCTTGGATGTGCTAAGTAAATATGAGGCCATTTCTTAAATTTTTTAGCCATAGACAAATTCATATGAGGTTCTTGACCATAAAAAACTTTATATGATGTCATTTTGGTAGCAACATGATAAGTGGTATTGTACCACAATTCTACAAGAAAATTAAAATTCCCTTCATGATCTAGATCTTTCATTTATGAGCTAATGATTTCTCTTCATTAAATAAAATGTGGAATACCAAACTCGATAAAAAAGGACAATGAACAAAAATTAATAACTACAAATAAATAAGAAGAACATAATGATATTGATAATAGAGCTCACCCAGTGAGATATACATCTCTGGTTCTTCTTCCAATGGATTGGCCTCTTCAATTGCAATGCAAAATGAAAAATTTACACCAAATCCTCAATCTCAAAAACTATTTCTTTGCTCTGCAATTGCTTAGTGAACCTAAGAACCTTTTTAAAAATCCTCTCCCTCTTTTGATCTCCAAAAGGGGAAAAGGCTAATTTTTATAATATGTATGATTTGAACGAGTGCCTTAAAAGATAGGGGTTTGGACCTCTATACAAAAAAACTAGTTTTGGTGTGCCCAATTAAGCCAAGTATAAAACAATGGGGCCAAACCCACAAGCTGTTGCCATCATTTCTTTATTCTGAGCACCTAAATTTTATTAATAGTTATGGTCGATCCAATTATAATCTGTTGGCTTAGTGGGTCCTAACCTAGGTTCAGAGTTAGTTGTACCAAACAAATCCCTACACTATTGGCCCTTTCAGCATCAATCCACGGTGCGTGGACTGTAGTCTCACCCGAAGCAGTATGGGGGGATGCTAGAACCAAGTTTCCACACCCAGAGACCAGTGTGATGTCCTTTTGCGACCTAGATCTTCCTTCACACAGATCTCTAGGCCCTTACAACCTATTGCTATAAATTCCATTAAATGGCTTCTAGACCTCCGTGAAGGTCTATGACTGGCTTTTGCGGACCCTGAACCTGTCAATTAGCTACTTACACACACCTCCTTAGATCAGTAATTACTCAGATCTTCCTAAGTGTTCAATAACTTTAACAAAAAGTGTTATGATATTCATGTAATCACTTAACATTAATTGTGTTTATATAACAATACAAATCAAGTAAAGTTGTGCATCAATACATCATTATTTTATAAAACCCTCATTCATCATAGCATATATCACAATCATATATAATAGAAGTAAAGAGACTAAACACAGGAATTTATGTAACAATATTCTTTATTGATATTCAAGTCAGCCTACAGACTCAAGACTTCCCTATGCACTCAGCTATGGACACTACTTTAGGCCTCTGTGCACACAGCTATAGGGCCTTTCTACTTACTCTCCTACGCTAACTGTCTAGGCTCTTTCCATTGTACCCATAGAAAAAATTTAATTAATTTCCTTAGACTCTCTAAGACACACATATTTATACAATCCCATGGTCTATAGACCATGGCTAGGTCTTCAAAAACTGACTCAAGTTACATAAAAGAGGGTAAGAACCCTTTTTTACTCTTAACTAGCTTCGCGCTCCGTGACCACAATTTGTGGAGACTTTACATATTTTTACAACAAAACTTGGGATTTTACCCCAAAAATGACCTATGGGACCCCATCCCCAAAAGACCCCAACATAGAGGTCATGACTCACACTCAAGTCACTCGGATAGACGATGATCTTGCTACAAAAATCCCCCAGCTCTACCTACACATCTGCAACTTCGGTCGCGTTCTGCGTGGCTACCTATTTCACTTGTTCCACTAGTTGCTCTGTGTTTGGTCCTAATCCAACTCGCTTGATCTTTTTTTGTGTAGTCTGTAATTTCACCAACTTTTCCTGTATGTTAGCCGAAACTAGATAGGCTTTGTCCAACCAAGGCCCCAACCTGGCCTTAAGGACTTCCTCTTTCATCTTTGTTGCTTCCACCTGTGTAAGGAGCTTCTTAGCCTCCTATAGCTTGGTGAGGCGTTGTGTTGTAGCAATGGAGCACATTGTCGCCCTCACTTCATCGTATTGCTGCTGAAGTTTATGGATCTCTGTACTCAATACTTGTAGGGTGGGATCTTCCTATAGGGTCGTCACCACTTCCATGGCCTTCTCAAACAAAGTAGTGTAGTCCACAACCGAAGCATCCACAATATCTATTCCTTCCTTAAAAGCAACTTTGCATTGTTTCCTAACTTTTGGAGGGGTCGATGGCTATGACTTGAGCTCCAGTTCTATGATTTTCATATTAATTTCAAACTGAACTCTGGCCACGTATGCCTTAGCATCACGAACACCCACACAAATTTTCATGACTTTGGCCTCAAGCGATGCCTTCTCAAGTATGTGCAACTTTGGCACTATCCTGCATGTCTCTACACCAGCAGCCGTCAGATGGGTGCTCTGTGCCTGGATCATTTCCTTTGCCTTCAGGGCCTCTGTCTTCTTGGCAAACATTTTCTTATTGTTTGCTCAATATTCGCTTATTAATCTGAGAGCATGTTGCTCCCATGTTCCTAACTCTGTTTTTGCACTAGTCTGCAGCATGTGAAGATATTAGTTGGGGAGGGCTGCAAGGTTGAGGCTAATGTTCTTTAGAGTACTCATGATGACCTTTTCATCGGTTGATTTTGCGCTCAAAGACCCTTCTGATAGCACGACTACTCAGAGATCCATTGTCTTGACCATCTCTACAGCTTGACTGGTCCTTAGTGCCAAACTCGTTAATGCGGTGCTCACCTGCCCTGCGCCCACCTATATCTTGGTGGTATGGATCTCTAGTTCATGCAGATCCTTTTAAATAGCACCAAGTGACTACAGGTGTTGTTGTTCGAACTGCTGCAATAGTTTCGCAGTAGTGTCGTGCACTTTATCCCTGATCTCGTTGAGATCGCCTTTTGTGAGCGTAATGGGATCCAATGGTGGCTTCATCGCTTTTGACTCCTTTTGAGGCCCCTCCTTTTGTTGTTCCCTGTACCGTTTCGCCCAGAATGGAGTGCTCAGTCCTTCATCAATGCCACCGCCCTCCTCTGACTACTCTTCTTCCTCGGGCTAGGGCGAAGAGGATTTACCGCTTCTCTTGGAGTCACGATGTTCTTGTTCAGCTTGTTGCTCTATAGTGTGCTTATTTTCCAGTCGAGCCTTCTCCTTGTCCTCCGCCCTTCGCTGTGTAGCGAACTTTTGGACTGCTTGCTTCGTTGCCTCCTTCTTCTTCTTCTCCGTGGAACTCCCCGCGCCTTTGTTGGTACCCACAGCTAGTTCGAATGAAGAGTGCCAATATGTTGGCTAGTGCTTGATGACTTCCTTAATGGCATCATCCATGGCAAGATAGGGCAGATCAAACCACTTCTGTTGTGGATCCTTCCATGCTTGATATACATGCACAGGGTCCTTTGCGGCCCAAAGGGAGGCAAACTGTATAGCCTCCAGCAATACTTTCTCCAAGGGAGGAAATTGACTATCCTCCAGTAGCTCTCAAGCAACCAGCATGATAGAGCATAGTAACCACACGTAGTGGAAGGTCTTGCTCTCATCCTGAACCTCACAGAAATTCACAAGGAGCTCGCTACAGAGGTAGTGTGACCAGTTAAACTTCACTCCCTCTGTGCACTATGCAGCTAACGAGATCACAAGCGCTAGAACCTCATCCATGCGACATTTCCTCATGACCTTACTGGCTAGTATCTGTGTGGAAATTTGTACCACGGGTCATTGATGGATGTTATGGAGTACTCGCATGGCTTCTTGACTAGGTCAAATTTCTTCTTCATCTTTTCTACCAAGTCGCACTCACTTGTCTTTCCACCAAAGTCCTTGGCTAGATTCAAGCCTGAATGTGGTAGGAGAGTGATTCAATGGATAGGCATGTATGTGATGGGGATAGGTGCACTCAGACATAAGCAACCATCATGCACCAGAGTCAGTAGTTGATTTATATAGATGATATTGATGTTGGAGTGGTGGTAGTGGGGCACCCACAATAGGTTCAACAACCCCGTTTGTTTTACTCCATGAATCTACTCAACTGAATCCAACACAGTGACACTGGATTCTTTATAATACACCCTCTTCATGTAATTATCTGTCGCGAGTTGGGGGAACCTCTCATGGTCAGCCAAATCCCAGTATTCCATTTTTAAATGGGGAATCCATTCTAGGCACGAACCTTCAAATGTGATCCTCTCAGGTAGTAGAGGCATATGAATGATGATTTTCTTCATGTCTAGGTCCTTAGTGACCTTCTCCTTTCCCTTATGTGGAGGATATAATCCGGAAACTTGGAGATGGGCTCCATGCCCTTAACATCTATATCCTTTGCGCCCTCTTCGACCTCTAAATCTACAACCTTCTCCTTATCCTTTGCTAGCGGTTTATCTTTCTTCTAGGCCTTAGTAATAGAGTGCTTTCTTGGTGACTCGCACACTGGAATCAACCTCTTCTGCTTGTCTTTCTTTGGCTTGTGGGTTTCACGCACTGGATTAGGCTTCGGCCTAGGCGACCTTGGCATCATAGGCATAGGAGCTGGAGCCTCCATACTCACAACTTCTAGGGCCGATCCTTTGGAGGAAATAGTTCCTCCAGTGCTTACAGTCTCACTTGGTCCTGACATAGTGCTGTGAATGAACTACTAGGTATTCTCGGGTAAGGTATCGAACACAAATCTTGCGACCAAATCTGGAAAAAAACTGTTGATTCATAAGTGATGGACAACACAACTCAAAATTATTAGGATGCAAAGTGTTCTCTATTGGACCAACAAGTGTAATTTATAGGGGAATTTGAATTCAAATCTGACTGTTTCCCCCAAAATTCATCCATAAATGCTGATTTGGTAGTAGATCTTCAAAGATTTCAGCCTTAAATTCCCCCCCCCCCTTTCCTCTTAACTGTCTCCTAGCTGTCAAATCATGAACAGTGATTGTGACGGTCATTTTTTGGCTATGCTACATGGTATCTCCCTCTATAACGCAACCCTGTCTGTGCAACTTCTAGTACTGTGACATCACCCTTTTTCGTGCCGCCCCCCTATCGTGTAGTTCTACAAACCATGCAGTGTAGTTTATAGTCTCGTGCTCCCTTGCAGCTACCTAGAGCACTAAGACTATGTTTCCATCATATAGTCATTCAGCTGCATCCCCTTTGTATGGCTTCAACCAGCTTCCATTTTCCCTTCCTAGAAATGGTTCTCCATTCAACTTCACGAGCTTAACTGTGCCACCATATGTAAGTTCTGTGAAGACATATGGCCCCAGCCAGTGCATCTGAAACTTTCCTGGAAACTCAGTGAACTTACTATCATATAATAAAATAAAGTCATTTACCTTGAAGGTGCGCAGTCTGATGTGCTGATCATGCCAAGATATTTCACTTTCCTTCTAAACCTGCTAATGGAATCCAACCAAGAACCTATCTTCTTTGAGCTCCATTAGTTGTGCGAGTCGTTCATTTAAGGCTCCATGGTCTACCATTCCTGTGAAAGCTACTATGCGTAGACTAGGCACGATATATTCCATAGGCATCACATATTTTATGCCATAGACCAACCGAAAAGGTGTCTGACCTATAAGCCTTTTGCAAGTAGTCCTATATGCCCATAATACTGTCGATTGTTTCATTGAGGAAGTGTGTACCGCGATCACTCATCAATGCCTTCAGGAAACTGAACCTGGTCAACACATATTCAAACAAAAACTTTGATGTTGTTGCCCCTATACAGTCCTTCACATACTGCACCTCCACCTATTTGGTCAGATATTCGATTGCGGTGATGATATAACATGCACTTGTTTTCTTGCTTGGGGGCTGAATCGATCCTATAAAATCAATTGCCCATTTCTCAAATGGCTGTAATGACACATGCATATTCAGAGGCAATTCGCCCCTTCACGGTGGTCTACTTGTTCTCTGGCATGCATCGCATGCCCTACAATATGCTTTAGAATCTTTATGCAATGTTGACCACCATAACCTAGTGCTTAAAACCTTCTACACTATTGCTTTTCCTATATAATTCCCTCTTGTAGCTCCTCCATGAGCTTCAATCAGGATACTATTTCTTTCGAAATCAGGTACATGTTGTCAAAGTATCTCGTCCGATCCCATCTTATACAAATGATTGGAAATTACAGAGAAATTTGTCACGTGCACTACCAACTCATTTTTCAGCTGACTGGTGTATCCTTCTGGAGTCGTCCCTGTAGTTAAGAAGTCAATAATACCCGCTAAGTGGTTATCCACTATGCGCACCACAAAGAGTTGAGTGTCGAGCAGCCCTTCCTCCAAATTAGTAGGCTCCTCTCTCAATGCATGACAGATGGTTAAGTCTTGCATTCAACCTTCCTGCTTCATAATTACCTCAAAATCATATTCTTGAAATAAACAACAGCCATCTGCATATTCCCCCCCCCCCCCAACACAGGCTTATTGACTAGATACTTTAATGCAGAGTGTTCTATGTACATCTTGAAGTGTCCGCCTAACAGATAGTGTCTGAACTTTTGAATCACGTACACCATAGCCAATCCTTCGTGCTCTGTCATTGAATAATTTTTTCAGCCTTTGACAACTTTCTTCTCACAAATTCTATAGGATGATCCATCTCTCCTTCACCATCATGTGTTAACATTGCTCCTAATGCAATACATGAGGCATCAATGTGCACATGGAATTCCTTCTTCCAATTTGGGAAGACTAGGATCGGTGCGGTGACCTTTTTTTTTCTTTTAATACATCTAGATTGTGCTAAAATTCTTCATCCCAATAGAATGTAGTGTCCTTATTTAATAGCTTCTCCATAGGCATGGTCATCTAAGAATAACCCTTAATGAACTTTCAATAGTATCCGGTATGGCCCAGTGTTGCGCACAGTTGTTTAACACTCCTTGGAGCCTCCAAATTGACTATGACTGCAATCTTAGTAGGGTCCACCATTTGTCCTTGCTTGCACACCACATGACCCAGCAAAATCCCAAAAGGGACATAGAATAAGCACTTCTCTAGGTTTAGCGCAATCTGATACCTTCGACATGTATCCAACATCAAGTGTAGATTGGCCGCATGGCGCTTTACTAACGTGAACGTTGTCCAGTCATCAAAATACAACTACAAGAAATTGTGAATAAACTCTTTAAACGCCATGATGACTACACGCAAGAATATCGTTGGTGCATTATTGAGTCAAAATGGCATCACTATATACTGAAAATAGCCCCATTCCCTCGTGAAATTTGTATTTCTCCAATCCTCCATCATGATCTTAATCTAATGGTACCTAGAGAAACCATCAGTGAATGAGTAGGCCTCCTGCCCTCCAACATTATCCAGTACCCCATCTGTAAATGGTGTCAGAAAAGGATCATGAACATAGGCATCATTAAGCTTCCTGAGATCTATGCAAATCCATATTTCTCCCTTCTACTTCTTTACTTGGACTACTATTGGGCTCACCCAATCAGATTCCTCCACTCGTTCGCTAATGCATGCCTCAAGCATCTTATCCAACTCCAAGTGGACCTTTTCTTTATATTTTGGATTAAGGCGATATGGTATTTACTTAATTGGCTTCACATCTGGCTTCAAGGTAATTTTCATCACGCCCAAGTCTCCTATGATACCTTACAAATATGAAAATTTTCTAGGGAACAAATCTTGATATTCGCAGAGCAGCTCAGCGACTTTATCTACTATATGTTGGGTTGTGTTATATTCTTTCACGAGTAGACCATGTAGTTAACTAGGGGGTTAGAAGGGGGGTGGAGCCCCCCCTTCATTGCACCGATTACGTTGTAGGGCAGGTCACAAAGGGTTTGAGGGGTGCAGGTAACCCCACTCTATGGGTTCTAAGGCAACACCCTAGAAAATTTTGGTTTTGGACCATATGTTAGGTTGGGCGGACCTACCTATGTTTTTGTGCATGATTTTCGCACATGGTTTCGGACGTGATGGTTTTTGGTCCATGGTATTAGATGCTTCGAAATGTATAAATATATATTGTAAAATTGAAAGGAACATAATGAAAAATCAAGCTAGTAGTCCCAGTTTTGGGATCCAGGGGAAAATCTCTGTGTATATGTGTTTTACGTGTTATGCTCTCACATTGTTTATTTTCTGTGTTTTAGAATTCATATGCATGTAATTTCTGTACAGGGTTAAAACCTACATTTGGTATTAGAGCTAAGTTGGCTTCAAGGGGACGCCTTTGTTGCTGAGGGGTTTCAGTCGGGCTTGTGGTAGACCTTGTCCAATGGGAGATCTGCAGGATCGATTTTGGTGGTGGAAGAGGATAGCGAGCAGTGGAAAGTTAGAGATCGAGAAATTTAATGGTCAGATTTTTGAGTTGTGGAAACTCCAGATGGAGGATCTTTTGGTGGATAAAGATCAGTGGGTTGTGTAGATCCAGGTACTAAACCAACGGGAGTGTTTGATGAAGAATGGAAGAAGTTGGATTGGAAGGCTAAGAACACAATACGATTGTGTGTGTCAGATTTAGTATTATTGAATGTATCAGGTGAAGCTACGATGAAGGCTTTGTGGGAAATGTTAGGGACTTTGTACCAATCTAAGTCTTTGGTGAATAAATTGTTCCTACGAGAAAAGCTGTATAACCTTAGGATGAAAGATGGAGACTCAGTGAAACAACATCTGAATGCATTTAATATTGTGGTAAGTCAGTTATTATCTATTGATATTAAAATTTCAGATGAAGATAAGTGCATTAGTTTGTTGTGTTCTCTACTAGATTTTTGAGATAGTCTGGTTATCGCAGTAGGTAGCAATGCAACTGCCTTGTAGTTTGATGAAATAGTCTCATCCTTGCTGACAGAGGAGATGAGACAGAAAAATATGGAGAGCTAGAATGGTGATGCCTTGTTTGTACAAGGACGGTCCCAAAACAGAAACAAAAATAAGTCATCGAGTGGGAGATTTAAATCTAGAGGGATATCTAAATCTCCAGGAAAACCTATAACGATGGTGTGCTGGAAATGTGAAAAGGAAGGGCACTACAAAAGGGAATCTCCTGACATAGGAAAGGGATCTGATGATGCTCCTTCTGCAAAGGAAAAAACCACCTCAAATGAAGGTGGGGATGTGTATTTGGCTCCTTCAAGTACACACGTAGATCATGAGGCATGGTTGATTAACTCAGGTGCATCCTTTCACTTCACTCCCCATAGAGAGTGGTTCT
>APFE030665339.1:49529-61772 GCA_000404065.3 Pinus taeda
AACAGTTGGAAGCTTAATGTATGCAATGGTCTGCACAAGGCTTGATATTGCACATGCAGTGGGAGTTGTAAGAAGGTACATGAACAATCCAGGAAAGGAACATTGGATGGCAGTGAAATGGATTCTCAGACATTCGAAAGGTACCACAAATCAAGCATTATGCTTTGGTGGTTCAAACATTTCTCTACAGGGATATGGTTATGCAAATATGGTAGGTGACATATATAACAGGAGGAGCACTATAGGATATGTATTTACTGTAGGTGGAATAGTTGTTAGTTGGGTTTCAATAATTAAAAGTGTTGTTTCACTTTCAACAACAAAAGCATAGTATGTTGCTACTATAGAGGCTAGTAAAGAAATGATTTGGTTACAAAGGTTTATGGGTGAATTGGGTAAGGAGCATGATATGGGCATGTTATATAGTGATAGCCAAAGTGTCATTCATCTTCCAAATAACTCAGCATTTCATTCCAGAACTAAACACATACAACTCAAGTACCATTTCATACGATCAGTGTTGGAAGATGGAGAGTTGAAGCTAGAAAATATGCACACTAGCCAAAGTCTTGCAGATATGCTAACAAAAGTTGTAACCAGAGAGAAACAGAGAATATGCTCAGTTTCAATTGGTCTTCAAAGATGACGATGAAGATGAGAAACAATGATGTCTAAAGAGGAGTCATTGTCCAGCAAATGAAGCAGCGATGGAGTTACTACAATCATTCTCCAAGTGGGAGATTGTTGGGTGTGGAGCATGCTTTTTCAGAGGTCTTTGCTTCAGTTGGATGTATACTCCAGGAAGTTTGTACACCCCTCCACGTGGGGGGTGTGGGGGGACTTGTCCCGAGCCATGGGGGTTCCGGGGGGTGGCGATCCCCCTGGCTGGGGGGTCCAGGGGCCACGGTCCGCGGCGTAGTGCCCCGAAGCTAAAAACAGATGTAAAATTGCCTTGTAAAAGTATAAGTAATTTTCTAGTCAATCTGAGCTTTCATTAAGGCGGATGATCTGATGGTAGAACTTATGTTTAGTTTAGGGTTTTTTGCCTTAGAAGGAAACCCCTCTCTTTGTATGAGGGCATTGTATTGAGGCTATGTAATAGATGTGTATTCTCTGAGCGAGAAACAGAGAGGTGAGATTGTGAGAGAAAATAGAGGATATTATAGAGGATCTGTTGTAGGTTGTGTCTGTTCATTTTGCTAGATAATAGAAAGGAAGGATTGGCTGTTTGGGGTGAACGTAGCCCAAACCAGGTGAACCACATATATCTGTGTCTCTCTTGTTTTATGTGTTTTCTGTGTTTTTATTTCTGAAATATTTTATGTGTTCCATTGCTCCGTAATCTATAATTTTCTAACATACCCATGGTCTCTTTTTTCTCCCCATTTCTGGATGAATAAACGGTCCATCTCTTCTCAAGAAGGAATATAATTGTCAGGAATTCCTTTCAACCATTTCCTTGCTTCTCCATCCAAGGACTAAACAAAAAGTCTTAGAATAACATCTAAATGTTCAACATTTAGGCTATCTGCAAAGTTGCAAAATACTGACACATGATTCTCTGTAGTTTGTTCATCTTCCTCTGTAAAACAAGGAAGAATTTTGAGGTAATCTTGTGGCATTTGATTAAATGGTTGTGGTAGTTGAAGGGGTACATACCTATTCATCATAAATGAAGGTACTTCCATGTTTATTGAACTTTGATTACCAACAGATGTGGAACCTAACTGAGAGGTAGATGGAATGTGCAGAGGTGGTAATGTAGCTATTGGTTGAGGTTGAATGATTATAGTAGATAAATGAAAAGTAATAGATTCTAAAGGTTTCTCTTGACAATTAGGTTCTTGAAATGAAGATGATGAAAAAGATGACTCTTTATCAGATGAATGTTCAAGTGAATTTCTACCTGATATAGACAATGTAGGAATTGATGTAATTGGAATCCTATACCTTCCAACCCTCTTAGAAAATAGAATTTCAGGATCTGAAAGAGCTTGAACCTTCTGTTGTGAAGTGTTTGATCTTGTATGGGGTCTTCTTGAAGCCAAAGTTATTGTTTTGATTCAAAACAACCAAATATTCCTCCTCACTGAACAACCAGAGGAAAATATTGAAACCCAAGGAAAAGTGTTCTTGTCTTCTCTCCCCGGAAATGGTACCAATTAATGTTGTACCTTAAGAAACCAATTTCTTAGTTGTAGAGAAATTGTGCTTAAGACATTAATAAATATTATTTACTGTCACTTATTGTTGGTTGTGTTCTCAAATGAAGGACCTGAAAAACTTGGTCTTTAACCCTTAATACATGTATGACCGAAACATTTTAGAATGCCATTTGTTGCTAGATATAAATGATGAGTGAATAAATCTTGAAGGAGAAGTTAAAGATAATATGTTGGTTTTTCACAACTACTATCTATAACTTAGAAGAACGACAATATGTTTCTTAACACAGAAACTACTAGCTGTGACTCTTAGAGAAGTTAAATATAATATGCTAGTATTTCACAGAAACTATTATCTATAACTCATGCAAACTTATGATTCTTTCATTAATCAATGATGATATCAGGAATATAGTGGCCTAGTCTTAGGGTTCTCCAAAATTTGAACCCTTTCTTTGTAAATTTTCATCCTTTTATACATTGTGGAATAGTTGTTGATTTCTGAAACTGCCCAAATTATTTAACTGTTTCTCTAACTATATGAAGTAAAAACTATTACAGAATTTTACAGAGAGTAAAAGACACCTTAAAGAACACGAAATAACAAGAACATAACTGAATTCAGAAAATGATGATAACTGTTGGCTTGCTCTGTTAATCCGCTGCCAAATTCCTTGGTAAATGCCCTAATGATGTTTAATTCGTTCTAGCCATAATGAAATGTATTTAGCTTGCATAATCCTAGGCTTACATACGTAACAGGCATTTGATTGGCCAAAATACAAAGAAAATATACCCGATTGTCTTCCTCTTCAGATTCAGCTCTAACCCTGATTTTCCACTTCACACGACGAAATTAACGCGAACGTTTGCTTAATATAGAACTCAAAAAGAGTTAATCTTGCTTTATAAATCTGTCAAATATGCCCGTTCAGTGCTCCATTGACTTCCACCGCAAATCGCAATCGCCCTTTCAAATGATATATCACCACAAAACTTAACTTTACGCACCCTTAAGTCGCATATACATAAATCCTTCATATTTGCACTATTTCTATTATATACCTTTTATAATAGAAATATGCCATAAAACATGTTTTTTTCATTTTTAACACATGCTCCACACAACTATCGAGGCATACCTTTTCTACCGATATACCCCCACTGTAGATCTGCACTTTTCGGATTAGACAGTCTATAAAGATTTCGAGTGGGACATAAGCCCGAATAATACCCGCCGGAAATGAGCAGTTTTCTCTCTCCACTCAACTGTTATGTGTCGAATGGTAAGTGGGATCAGGTGAGTTCCAATAAAAACCACTTACCATTTTTGCTCCACCCGAAATCCCACTGTAACTTTAAATCTGCCTTTTTGTACACCTCACAGACCTACTGGGGCTTATAAAACATAATCTTTATACGCCTTGGGTCCGGCCTGTTCAACGTTTATTTCTATTATAATCCTTTATAATAGAAATACATATAAAAATGCAGGGATTTTCGATATAGCGGACCCGCCAGGACTTTACAACAATATATATAATATATATATATATATATATAATATATATATATATATAATTATATATATATATATATAGATATATATTGGGTCTGGCCCTTATCACGGATCGTAATCGGCAGGATCACATACATATATAATAAGTGTTGTGTGTTATTTCGGACCCGACAACATTATAAATGCAATATATATCTTTTCAAGTCTGCCATCACAAGTCGCAATCAGCAGAACCCTACGACCATACCTCTGCGGTGTGGCAGACCTGACAGGACTTTAAACCACGATGTATATACCTTTTGGGTCCAGTTGTCATGAATCGCAATCGAAAATCGGTGAATGAACCAATACATATGCATTCGGTGCTTCACGGACCTGCCGGACTTTTAAATATAATATATATATTTCTGGTCCGGATCTTTGACACTTTATAACTTGTTTATTTACAAAGAAAACATACCTGATATACCATTATTACTCCTTCCTTTTTATTTTATCTATTTTTGAAATATTTCCAAGTTATCATATGAAAAATGAATACTACAAGCAACAAAAATGCATGTTACAACAACTAGTATGGGTTTGGTTAAGGTCTTCATCAACTATTTACTTTTTCATCATCATTTCCCTATACTTTACTTGATTTTGAGTTTTCATTCCATTCTAGGCAATGGCTTGGGCTCTTGGCCTAAAAAAGTGGCTTAAATCTCGTGGTCGCTGGCATAGAACTAGAAACTTTAGTCCACAGTCATTGGCAAGTAGGCCTATGAGAGAAACTTTGAGTTTTTGATCGCTCCGTTTCAAATAGAATGAGAAAGACTATGGCCTTTGAGGTCTAGAACAATAGTGGGATCAAGGGACAAGTTGTCTAACTGGCTGACTTGTCTCCTGAGGGTGTTGTTGATGATGTTGGATGACTGTCTACGATGTTCTGTTGATTCCACTTCCTTAAGGTTACCTAGAAGGTTGAATCTAATCATAGTATCCTCTCGTCTCATGTTTACACTGGCTGGGATGATTACTTGGGTAGATGTGGGAGGAAGGTGTTACAGAAATAGCCTCTGACACATCTTCAAGTGGATCAAACAAGTCTCCGAAGTGTCAGTGTCAAGTTGACCTAAAAGGGAAAGCAAATAAGGTTGGCAAGAGTTCCAAAAATTCCTCCACTCTCCAACAAACATATGCACAAGCTGCAACACCTCTAACTAACCCGAAAGACTTTGTAGCACATATCCATCATCAAACATAAGGTCATCATCATAGGCTCAATATAAATGCCATTAAATATCGACACAAATCAACTGCTCCATAAATATACATAATCATGAGGTTGACATAAGTGCATCACCTCATAAGTGTTGGGAATGGGTCCCCACGGGTCAATTTTGGGGCTAAAAGCCTAAGTTTTGGGACTAAAGGCCCAAGTTTTGTATAAAGAATGTAAAGTATCTGCATTTTTTGGTTGCAGAGCGCGAAGATGTAAACAATTAAGAAGGGTTTCCACCCTTATTTTAGATAGTTTGTGTTGGCTAGATGAGATCCGACATTGGTCCACTGGCCATGGGAATGTATAAAAAAGGAGTCTTAAAGAGTCTAAGGAAGTTTTTGTTAGAGTTATATGTAATTTTTTGAGTCTCTGAGAGCTAAGAGCGAAGAGTCTTAGCGTAGGAAGAGGCTTTGTAGCTAAGTGCATAGAGGCTTATGGTAGATGTCTGTAGCTGAGTGCGCAGACCCCTGCAACTGTGTGCGTAGGGAAGTTAAAGTCTGTATTAGAGATCTGAACAATAAATAAAGAGAATTATTCTGGAGATATCTGTGTAGGATTTATTTTACTTCTATTATGAATGTTGCGAATATGTTATGTTGAATACTCAATTTATGATTTAATGCTATATTGATGCGCAAACCTATGTATTTTACTTTATCATATGAACGCAAGTAAGAATATCTGTTTACGTGAAGATAATCATAATGCATGTTGAAGTTAACCAATACTCAAGCTAATCAGGGTAGACACAGTAGTAAGGATAATTACAGAGGCACATAAGCATCTGAATTGGCTATTTAGGGTCCGTGAAGGACGATCAAAGACTTTCACGAAGGCTTCAAGGACAAATAAGAGAAGTACATTGATAGGCCCTAAAGGGCTTATAACTCTGCGCAAAGGAAGGATTAGGGTATAAAAACGACATCACAACCATCTCAGGGTGTAGAAACTTGGTTTCTGCATCCCCCCATACTGCTTCAGGCGAGACTTTAGTCCGCGCTCCACGGATTGATGTCGAAAGGTCCAGTAGTGTAGGGATTTGCTTAGCTACTTAACACAGTACCTGGGTCAGGTCCCCTTAAGCCAGCAAATGGTTTTGTTGCTAGGATCGGGATCTGCATAAAGAGATTTGTGATTTCACATCATTGGAACCCAACTAAGAAAGAGATTGAAGACTGGTTGGATAGAAAGATCCATGAATTCCTGGTGCAAGAAAAAAGGAATCTGTAATTGACAAAAGAACAGTGGTTGGACAGATACCCATACACAGAAATACATGAGACCTTTTTCTGTTCATTCTCAGTTGATTTGTATGAGTGGATCAAAAAATTGGTAGATGACCAAGGACGGTGGAGGCTTGACAGTCCAATAGTCTCGACCCCGGAGTTAGTGTGGAGATTAGAAGCCTCTAAAGATAAGATCGTGCACACTGTCGATCATTGGCTCGATCGTATCATAGGAGGGTTTGTGATAGAGTTTGTGGTCGATAGCTCGGTTAGTTATAGCGAAGAAGAGCACCTTTTCTTCAAGCAGCCGCGAGGTAAGTATTTAAAATTGTTAAATACTTGGATTAAGATTCTCTTGTGTGAAAAGCGGGTTATGCAACTACCTTGATGTCTAGGGCTACACAAATTGGAAGGACATTCATGAACAACAGAAGAATAGGCCTTGAATATAGCCTGCTAATTGAACCCCCTCTAAGTGACGATGAGGAAGTAGCACAAGAATTTCCACAGAGCATTGTTTAGTTGATAAAGCAAGGGTTCCCACGAATACCTTTCCCACCCACACCACCTCCATCTTCACCTCTGCCACATACGCCTTTGCCTACACCACTGCCACCTCCGCCACCATTTAATATGGAGAACTCTATAAAGCTACCTATTTTCAAGGGTGTGGAAAATCAAGATCCGAACCAGTTTTGGTTCGTCGCGAAGGTTGTATGGGAAGCTCAGGGTATCACGGATGATCAAATGAAGAAAGCAGTGTTGGTTAGTGCTTTGCAGAACCGCGCACAAACGTGGTACATTAAGTACTACAATGATAATCCAATGTCTGCATTGGCAGATATCCAGACTGCGCTAAATAAGGAATTCAGTATATCTAAGTCTGAGGCACAATCAATTGTGGGATTCAAAGAGATCATGATGAAGCCTAATGAGACACCCTAGGAATTGGATGAAAGATTGAAGTGTATGATCTGCAATGCTAACATGAATTTGATTGATGCACAGCACTGTGAATGCTTTGTGACTTCACTCTTGCCTCATCTAAGGGTTGCGCTATCACAACAGAAGATTTGGACCCAGGTAAAAGCTTTGAAAATCATAATGAGATTGCACGAGACACCAATGCAAGATGCTAATCTAGGGGTTTAGCATTTTTCATGCGTAGTTGTAAAACCTTTTCCTAGAAATGTAGAGTCTGAAGAATGATAGAACATCTTAGCCCGAGGTACGTGAAGAAGTTTGGTGCCTAAAGTGCATAAGCCAGGGGCATGACAAAGATCAGTGCCCATTTCTTGAAAATTATGTTGCAGTAGGGCGACCAATGCCTCTGAGGCCAGAAACTCCAACAGGGCCAATTATAGGGCCCGTGCTATGGTGTGCTATCTGTCAAGTAACTAGAAAACATGCGACAGACAATTTCCATTTGCTGCATAAATTTGTACAAACACCACGACAACTCTTCTACAACTTTTGTTAATCAGTAGGTCATGATGAGCACAATTGTCGTAGTTGCAAATTAATGATGGATAGAACACTTGCATACAAGGTGCAGGTAGAGACCCAACCTCCAGACCAAGGCACTGGAGGCGTGTAAGGCAAGAATCAGGGGCACAGACGAGGCCGAGGTGGAGGAGGACCTGGTAGAGGTCGAGGGCAGGTCATTTGTTACAACTATGAGGGACCAGGACACTACGCATGAGAATGCTTGAATCTGACACATCTTTCATGCCGCCAGTGTACTTATTTTGACCATGCGACATAGGATTTCCCTATATTGTTAGCTAATATATGCAAGAAGGGGGTGCAAACGATTCACAACCTGCAGATGATGAGGGCTAAGCCTCGTGAGGAAGATCATAAGGTAAATATTATGCTGTGAAGTGGAGCAACAACTCGTGAAGATAAGGGGAAGCAACCTGAAGAAGGCGAGTGGATCCACAAAGCACTAGAAAAAGAGACCGAGTTTGATCTGGAACACCTAAAAGAAATGTTTATGGAAGCAAATAAAAGCTTTGCCAGGGCCTCTACCCCAGGGAGTCAGGAGAAGTTGACTGAGGAAATGGACCTGTCCATGATTACGACGTTCTTCGAGACCTACATGAAATTGTTGCACGATAGAAAGGCTATGAAAGGACTACAGGAGCTGATCAATAGGTGCGTTAGGAAGGAAAACACCACTGACAAACAGTGCATAGTCAGGAAGATTGGTAGGAATAAGAAGAGAACGGGGTGTGAAATGATGCTTACTGCACAGATAGGAGAATATGAGATGGATCAAGTTATTTTATATTTGGGGTCGAACGCAAACATTTTTTCGAAACAAAAATTGAAGAGAATGGGGAGACCTGCGCTACAGTGGTCTCCGATTCAATTAAGTATGGAAAATCAACAAAAAATCATCCCAATGGGGAGGTTGTAGGGGATAATAGTTGATATTGAAGGCACGAGTGCACTAGATGATTTTGAAGTGATAAAGATTGTGGATGATAAAAATCTGTACCCTGTGCTCCTTGGGATCAATTGGGCCACTGACATGAATGGGGTAATCAATTTGAAGAAGTGGAAGATGATATTTGAGAAGAAATCGCTTCGCATAGTAGTGCCCCTGGACCTTGCAGAAGGACCGCACTATACTGAACCGGTCCACGATTATGAAAGCGATGAAGATTTGGACCATATTTACAAGATAACACATGAGATTAGGATTGGGTGAATCTGATAGCAGATGTACTTATTGCATGGGACCACAAAAGTTCCTACACATCAGATTGAGATGAAGAACTAGAGCATTGGCTGAATTGACTGCATGAAGTATCTACATTGTTCTATAATATGATGACCAAGTCATTGTGTTGTGTATCATCAAAGGTAAGAAATTTAACTTACTATGATGGTTTAACTGATTTTGATCACTTTTTGGATGCATTTGAAATAGAAGTTCCAGAGAAGCATCACTTCCAGCCCTTAGAAGTTCCAGAGAAGCATCACTTGCAGCTATGCGTGCAACATGGTGGGGCACACACAAAGACAGTTTTGATGATTGATGCGTATATAAAAAAATGATGAGAATTCGGTTTGGTCACCCACAAGTGCAGCTAACAGAAAAGTATGATGGGAGGAATGACCCGCGTGACCATTTGGCGAAATGGACTGAATCATATGGAGTGAAGCCTCAGCTGGAATAGGTACATCTATTTTTTCATACTTTGGATGTTATACCTATGAATTGGTACTTGGAGATGGAAATCCACCATGGCATTGAAGAGTGGGATGTTTTGCACCAAGGATCTTTTATGAAGTTCAAATGAAAAGGTCGCCAAGTATTTTTCCCTTTTTGAATCGTAAAACAGAAAAAGATGGGGCGTCTTCTTTCAATCTCTTTTCCAAATCTTTATACACAATATTGTCGAGCTCTTGTCATTTTGAACTCGTTAAAGGCTATGAAACGTCGTTCACCTAGTATACATTTACTCCTTTTTCAGGCTAGGATGCACTATTTACGAAAAAGGTACTCCTTGACTGAAATGGTCAAGCAATTCTCTCAAGTATCATTCTCTACCTTTTCGGGCTCGAGAGAGACAAATGTATGAAAAGGGACCATGTGGAGTTTTCTTTTCTATGTCTTTTTAAAACTCTCTAAACATGAAAAATATACTAAGTTACCCCTTTATTGGACTCGTTAAAACATTAAATGAGATTGGATTCGTCGTCATGACGAAGATGAGCTTCTCCTTCCTAGGGCTCATTAAACTTGGTCAGATTCGTCTAAAGGATGAACTTATTGTGTAAGCATACGCTATCCCTTTCAAGGTTGTGATAAAATATAATTGGGGTACCTACAAGAAATAATCGGGGAAAATTAGAAATTCTATCAGTCGTGTCGGAAACTCACTCTTGAACATGGCACTTTCTGCTTTGTGTCAGGTTGGGATATCCTCTTTTTCATCATTTGACCTTCCTGGGTTGGGCTGCTAATTTTTTCCTTCCATTTGATCTCTATAACATCATCATGACTGTCGATCCTATGGATCCAAAAGCTGCCAAGCTTCAAAATCATGTTGCCGATATGTTCAAGATTTAGTCCTTTTTTAGTTACACTTATTCTTCATCCTCTGTATCATATGAAATCATTCGCATCCCTTTGTCTCATGTTGATGATGTGGGATACATCATGACCCTCTTTCGACATGGTCGCTTCCTGTCGAGTTCAGTTCATTATCCAGGAAGTTGACCAAGAGACTCCCTTCCAGTACCTTAGATCTTACATGCCCTAATGGCAAGTTCTTCACACTCGACATCAAGCTCACATCATTGGTTTTTGATCAGGTGATTTCACAGGTGTTCGACATCAGTTCCTTTATTCACATTTTGTGAACTGTCCTATGAGTACCTTAAGAGACATTGTCATTATTGGTGGGTTCTCTTACGCTAGTTAACTGTTCATATCATTGGCTGGTAATCAAGTGATTTCCTAGCATGTTCGACTTCAACGCATTCATTCACATGTTCAAACTTATACTTTGATCGAGTCATTTGGAGCATACGAACCTAGGCTAAGATTACACAAGTCCAAGTTGCAACAAGATGTGACATGATAATGTTAATATACATGTCTCTTTCAGATGGTTGGCTGCGACCATACCATGAGTTATTATATGTGATCCCTATCATTATTAGATGGTTGCGACCATACCTTGGTTTCATTATGATCATTTCTACTAGAGGGTTGCGCCCATGCCTTGGATCCATTTACATGATCATTCTCTAGATGGTTGCATCCATACCACGATTCATGTATCACTATTCAGAGTTTTCATTGATATATATGTATCTATGCTTTCTTGCAATTTTTCCGATGACGAACTCCGGTTCCCTTCTTCCACTTGTAAAGCATTTCACCCCTCACTCTAGTTCGGCCTTCACGCTTTAGGGGGAATCTGTTATACAACATTTTGTCACTGTCCCTGTACTCCCCATCTATAATCCTAGAGGACCTCTACAGTGTACCTAACATGCTTTCTCATCATGAAGAAAATCCCAGTATGTCCCTCTTCATGAGAAGACTAATTCCCCTTTGCATCATTTCCCAAGAATATTCCTTTTATCATAGTTTACAAGACCAACACTACTGACAAGTTTTCTCCTCCCGCCGTTTTGTAGAGATTAAAACTAGCTCTCATGTCATTCAGAGTGACTGATCCCTTTTCCAGTCATGCAAATCCTCTTTTGGAAGGTTTTTTAAATATGGAGCCAAAGCTTCCATGTCTAGAAGCTTTGTAATGGAAGTCTAGTAGTTGGTTGGGCCAGATGGAGCCGAGGAAGTTAGTTTGGGCTCCTTTCCCCTATTAGGATGGAACAAACTCAAGAGATAAGGTCTTCTCCAATGATGAGAGGAACCATCTCCCATCCATCCAAGCTCTATAAATCCTCTCTTTTTCCCAAGAAAAAGCTAGTTGGAGTTTTGGAGCAAGTTTGAATAATCAACAAGTCATTTATAGTTTGTAACTTTCTACTATATGTTTGAGGGAGAATAGTGTGATTTTGGTTTGGTTTGAAACTAGAGGGAAAGAGACCTTAAGACTTTCATTGTTTAGGCTATCCATGAAGTGCTAGCAGAAGTGTTGGAACCTAGATATGTGAGAGGAGACCAACAACGTCAAGGCACTGGTTGTATTATCTTTCTTATTTATATAAATGCAATTATTGATTGATTTCCTACATGAAGTGTGATTTTACATCTTTATGGCTTATTATTCCTTGACCTATTAAGTAGGTTAAATACAATATTGCATGTTATCACATTTGTTCTTGTTGAATTGAGGCTTCTGTGATTCATAATGGTTGAAACAGTAGCTTCGGCGTAAATCACATGCAGACAAACATTTGTCGACGCTTTTTGAACCAACCAGTGTGGTTCATCGTCAGGACAAGTTGAAGAAACAGATCCAGCGTAGCATGTTAAATAGTCTGAGCAAAGATTCCAATGGCTAATTTACCGGGTAAATCTGACTAAAGGACCCAGGTCAAAATTAATATAATATTGTTCATATTTTAATATTATTA
>APFE030665339.1:69389-97196 GCA_000404065.3 Pinus taeda
GTAAGCGGGCTAAAGGCCAAGCAGGTTTCAGAAGGCATCACTCAACAACAGACCACCTTGTTACGCTAAGGATCATTGCGGAGGAATGTCGTAATGATAAATCCAATTTATTCTACTGCTTTGTAGACTTTAAAAAGGCTTTCGATACGGTTCCTAGATACAACCTTTGGAAGAGGTTAAAAGAGCTAAAGGTTCCTCTTGAGTTAAGAGCTGCTGCTATAAGGCTTTACGAGAATGTAATTGCCAAGCTAAAGAACAATGAGGGGTGGTCAAAAGATATTAAGTGTAACATCGGAGTTAAACAAGGTTGCCCCCTCTCCCCTACTCTATTTGGCATTTACATCGATAAGCTCGAAGGTTATTTAGAAGAAGCAGGATGTGGTGGCACAATCTTAGCTAGGATAGTCATTATCCTTCTTCTCTATGCTGACGATATTGTTCTTTTGGCAAGGTGCCCTTCTGATCTTGATAAGCAACTCAAGCTTCTTAAGGATTTCTACTCTACCATGGGTATGACTGTTATCACAGACAAAACAAAAGTTATGATTATCAAATCTAATAAGGACACTTGCGCTAATTTTACGTATGACAATAATAACTTGGAGGAAGTGCATTCTTACAAGTACCTAGGAATTGATATCCATCACAAGCTCAACTGGAACCATAGAATTGAGAAAAGGATCAATGGGGGATGGAAAGCTTATTTTGATCTTGAAAATAATTGTAAAACATCAAACCTCGTAATGTGGGATAAAAAGAAGTTCCTCTTTGAAACTTTAGTCACTCCTGTTATCTTATATGGTTGTGAAGTTTGGGGCTGCAGCATCTCCAGAGAATCATGGAGAAAGATTGAGCAAATCCAGAAGCATTTTGTAACTTATAACCTGAAAATTAAAAGTAATACACCCTATCCTATTCTCCTTATAGAAGCAGGTCTTTCTCCTATTGAGAGCCTAGCTATGCTCAGGTTTCTGTTGTACAAGCACAAGCTCAATAACATAGACAAGCATAGACTTCCTAAGCTAGCTTTAAATTCCAGCCAAAACCACCTAAGGCTTAACCGAGGATGGCACAAAGACAAAAGGGCCTGGTTAAACTATTGGGAGATCAATGAGAATGATGCTTTGCAAAACATAAATAACATTAAAGATATTGTTACTTCTAAGTTCAAAGAAAAATTGTGGTGTGAGAAAGATTTAGCGTCTAAAAGAAAATTAAGTTATTATAAGAAGGTCATCAACCACACCCTTGAAGATCAAAAGTATCTCTCTATTCTAACTAGCTCTAAAAAGAAAATTAATATAGCAAAGATTAGAACGAATTCTCTTGAGCTCCATAGTGAAACTGGTCGCTGGGTAGTTCCTAAAACGCCATGGATGGAAAGGATCTGCCATATTTGTGAGAATAGGAGCATTGAGGATGAAAACCACTTCCTCTTAGAGTTCCCTGCATACAACCACATTAGATCTCAATTTCACAACCTTTTTTACAATACTGACCTTCCTAGCCTTTTACAATGCCAAAATTATAGTGAACTCGGGAGGCTTCTCTCCAAGCTTTTTGAGCATCGGAATAAAATCTTCAATCAGAATAAATAATTTGTCTTTTTAGGTCCGATAGATCATTATTTGGTCTCAGCGGACGTTAACCATCATCATCATCATCATCATATATATATAAAAAAAAATTTAAGAAATGTTTTTTTTTAAATTAAAATTATTAAAAATAAAAAATAACATAAATTTTTTTTTTTTTTTTTAAAATTCAAAACATATTACATAATATATCAAAAACAAATTAAAATTAAATTAAAGTTACAAAAAAAATAAAAAATAAATAAATTTAAAAACAATAAAACTAAAGTTAAAAAAACAAATTAAAAATAAATTAAAAATAATAAAAACAAATAGAATAAAAATTAAAAAAAAAAAAACAATTTATAAAAAATAAAAACACAATTATAATAAAAAAACAAATCACGCTCTTCCTTGGCCCTCAAATCCCCTCTTGCCTCCCCCCTCCCCCGATTTGCCCATCCTCCCCTCCCCCCTCAGCCTTCACCCCCTCCTCTACCTCCTCGGCCCTCCCCCTCCTTCCCACCACCCGACCCCTCTTGTCAAGCCCACGAGTCGGCGAGGGGTGCATGATGGGCGAGCGATGAGATGGAGGTGTGATCGATGAGTTGGGTGCGCCCGCACGATGCGACGAGATGGCCGAATGGAGGAAATGAGTGAAACAACCACACGGCAGGTCATCGAAAAATGGCCAAGTGTTGGGAGTTTGGCGAGTTTATATGATGGGTGGTCCCATGTATGGGCACCCACACCATGGGCCGACGCGACAAAGGGGCGAGTTGGATGAAACCGTGGGTCGACTTGGTGGGCCAACACCCCAACCAAAGGGCCAACTGCCATATAAAGGAGCAGATGGAATGGTAGCAAAAAATCATTGAAAAATCTTCTAAGTGTCTTGGTGAGCAATAAGTGCGAGCTCACTTAGAGGAGGCAAGCTGAAACTTTAGTGAAGGTGCATGCGGAGAATTGGGACCGAAGCACCTAGCCACAAAATGGTGGAGCAGTGTTCGGGTGGGCGTACGTAGTGCAGAACCGCAGGTCGTGCGAAGTCGTTTGGCTAAATGGACGAGGGCGCGCGAGGGCGTTCGGCTAAATGAGTCGAAGGTGTCGGTTGACATGAGTTGAGGGAATTCGGTTGAATAGGCAAAAGCGCCAGGTGAAACGAGTTGCGGGTGAATGAGCAAAAGTGCAGGTTGAAATGGGCGAAGGCATTCGGGAAAATGGGTGAGGGCGTCCAACTGAATGAGCCAAGGGCATTCGACTGAATGGGCGAGGGCATCCAGCTGAACGAGATGAGGGTGTTCGACTGAATGGACAAGGGCGTCCGTTTGAACGAGCCAAGGGCATCTGGTTAAACGAGCGAGGGTGTTTGGCTGAACGCGCCGAGGGCGTTTGGTTGAACGAGTTGAGGGCGAGCGAGGGTGTTCGATGGTGAATGACTTGTTGAAAAAAGGAACGGTGGAGGTGACCAGTGGGCACCTCTATCCGGTGAAAGTGTAGGTCACATGGTGGTGCAAGGCAAACTTGTGAAAATTTGCAAGTTGATTGTAAATTTGTAAAATCCAAAGATTATCATTATTTTTTGGGTAGACTCATATAGCAGGGAGTTGTCCCTCCCAGTTTATATCCAGTATGCACTTTATGGTTAAAATGATAATAATGATGATGATGAATGTAATTTGAATGTTTCTGCTCTGTTAACAAAAGATAAGTACTTGGTAAAGTTGAAAAATAAAATGAGTATAGAAGGTAGGCATAGTCCACACTTACAAGTATTATTAAAAAGAAAGTGGGTGGTAGTGTTGCACCCCCCATCATGCGGTTGGAGGAGTACCGCTAGGGTAGGGGCATGACAGATGGTATGAGAGGTTTGATTTAGAGAATCAAGGAGGATGTCCATTTTGTAGAAAATGGGCTTTGCAAGAATTATGACCTTTGAAGAATGGCAGGGGCACGCATTGTGGTCAAGTCAATCTAAACAAAGTCTACTTTAAGAATCAAGTGATGTTGAACAAAGGATTGTAGAATTGAGCAAGGACTTGTTCGAAACAAGGGACGCTCTTCATGATTTTTCCAAGGAATGGATCTTTGACATGAATAGAGGTGAAATCTATCGACTTGCAAGGAAAATGGACTTATTTGATTCAGAACTCAAGGATTTGAGGATAAGGAAGAACCTGCTTTGGAAGAAGCAAGAATGGATAACTCTTGAGAAAGAGCAGTTCATAGCTTCCTTTCATGATAAGGAGAAAGATGTAGATTGTGATGATAAGGAAGAGGAAGTCGTGATGTTTGAGGATGTTGCAAATATGACAATGATGGAGGATGAACTTGAAATTGATCAAGTTGGACCAGGATCGTGTAATTTGCAGACATTGGTGGATGAGGATACTCACATGAAGAAGCCTCATGATGAAGTAAGCACTATTTTTACTTGTGTTTTATTGGAGCTTTTGGTAGATGGTCCATATGCAGGGAAGGGCAAAGTTAGTTTGTCTATGTAGTGGAAGATCTTACCATGGATGTCTATGATGAGACCTTGTATGGAGAAGCAATGACCATTGACTGTTGCAAAGCTTATTGGGGTTGTTTATGACCTTATGGTAGAAGGTGCAAATGCTCGTGACAAGGGAGGAACGTGATGATCATTGCAGAGGAATGGGTTATGCTTTAGCCATATGGAGAAATTGGCTAAGTGCCTAGCATGACTCATGGATAGATTGGAGAAGGGCACACACTTGAAGTATGATGATACTTGGGTGGACTTCTCATGGCCGAGACCAAGAGGAAGTCTTGGTGGAACCTTTAGTGGGGGAGCTATGGTGGAAGAGACTCATGTGATTGATGATATATATGGTTTGGGTGACTATGGGTACTAGATCAGATTGCAAACTTGGATGAGGATGACTGATTGTTGTGATGAGTCTACTTAGTTGGAAAACATGGGCAACATGAATCATGGACATCGAGTTGGAGAGTTGGAGCATGGCAGTATTATGAAAGGACATTATGCAGGAGCACTTGTAGAGGTGTCACTTACGGGCATCCAATGAGGAGTGCCAAGACAGTGATGTTGTGTGATGGATTTGTTGATGTGACATGGAGATATTTTAATTATGAGATGATGGGGATGTTGTGCACTTGGGTACAACAAGGCCATGAACTTGGTTAGATTTGTGAGAAGGATATGGAGCATTCCTACTACATGCAGAGCTAAGGAATCTTGTAGAGACCTTTGGGGCTGAGACATGTATGCTTGCTAGTATGCTGGTTGGAGATGACTCATGGAGCTCATGATGACATGAGATTATTGCAGCCATTGGAGACTTCATGTTATGGTGGACTTGGACGATCTGATGCATTGAGGAGCTGAGGTCAGGGACTTTGATGCAGGATGGGGTGCATACTTTTGAGTACATTTATGGGTGTGCTTGAGAGAGTGACTTGATGAGGAGGGTCGATATGAGACACTTTGGAGTGATGGAGTTGTAGTGATGATGATGCCTTGGTGGTAACACTTGGGCATGAGTAGAACCAAGACTTAACTAGTTTTGACACATGGGAGATGATTGGTCTATGATAATGGAAAGTAGATGGATGATGAGATAGGTGCATACTTGTTTCTTTGGCAGACTTGAGAGATGACACATTATAGATATGATGGAGGTTTCTTCATGGACCTGGATGTGGCACAGTGAGAGTTGATTTGATGAGAGGATCTCTTCATTTTGAGGAGATGGATCTTACACATAAATGGATGATGATGTTGGTGATAGATGAGACTGATTGATATGTAGCACATTGACACCAAACATCATGGACAACATGCTGCAGATGAGATGGGGGTTACTTCATGGACTTGGGCATGGCTTACATTTTGATGGAGATGGAGGTGGATTCTTGATCAAGTTGATGTTGTGATAGGAGGCTAGGAGAAACGACTGATGATTACATGAGGATGTGCATTCTCATGGTTTGAGTGCAACAGTCGGACTAATCACCTGACTAGTTTGAGTCATGGAGGCTAGTAGTGTATTGAGATGTGTTAGCATTATGTTGGAGTATCATGGCAGTAGTTAACACAATGACGATACATGATGGAGTTGACACGAGATGTTGCAATGAGCATGTAGCTCGAGTTGGAGGGACCAACCTTCCACGGTGGAGTAGCATGTGGGGATTGCAACGAATGTGGTTGGTGAACATGGATTGAGGAGACTTTCTGATTCATGGAGACATGAACCTTTATGGTTTGTGCGATGGCAAAGCGTAGGTGGGAAACATGGACATTTTGGATGTTGGAGCTAGTGACACTTTGCGATGCCATATGAGGGTGTTGTCGAGGATGACAACCATTTAGAGTGGGGGAGTATGTCAAGCCCACGAGTCAGCGAAGGGCACATGATGGGCAAGTGATGAGCTAGAGGTGTGACCGGCAAGTTGAGCACGTCTACACAGTGTGAGGAGTAGGCCAAACGGAGGAAATGAGTGAAACGACCGCACAATAAGTCATTGTAAAAATGGTAAGTGTTGGGAGTTTGGTGATTTTATATGATGGGTGGTCCCATGTATGGGTGCCTACACCATGGGCCAATGCGGCAGAGGGGTGAGTTGGACGAAACAGTGGATCGGCTTGGTGGGCCGACACCCCAAACGGAGGGCCAACTACCATATAAAGGAGCGGGCAAAATGGTGGAAAAAAATCATCAAAAATTCTTCTAAGTGTCTTGGCAAGCTATAAGTGTGAGCTCACTTAGAGGAGGTGAGTTGAAACTTTGGCGAAGGTGTAGACAAAGCTTTGGGGCCGAAGCACCTAGCCGCAGAATGGTGGAGCAACGTTCGGGTGGCTGCAGGTAGCATAGAACCGTAGCTCAAAATTGGGTGACTTTTGCTACCTCAAAAAAATGTGTACTAGTTCACTTTCTTGTTTGATCGGTAACTATGTTTCTCATCCAGAAAAGCTAAAGTGGAGAAACCTATTTTACTGTAATCTAATCTATCTCATTCAAAACTCAAATCACTATTCTATTTTAGCTATGACTTATTTAACTTGAGAACTCATTCACAAATGAAACAGACAACTAACATTATTGATTTTTTCACACCAAACTAATAGAAACCTAATTTAAAATCATAGCACGAGCTACTCGAAAATCATTTCCCAGTATCCAAGTCACTGCACATGTAATATAGATCATTGCACCAGTAGTAAAAATCACTGTATAAGAAATATGAATCACTGCATAGGAAATTCAAATTACTACACAAGTAATACAAGTCATTGCACAAGCAATTCCAACCATTGCTCAAGCAATCCTCGAGATTTATAAATCAAATGAAAGCTAATGATAACTCACACTGGTTCTTCTATCCTATCTAGTTCACACATTCAATTCAGAAAGAATTCAAAGGAAACTAAATGACAACTTAAATCAATTTTCTATGCTACCCAATTCAATACACTCATATTCAAAACACTTCAAAAGATAGAGCTTTCTTTCTAATTCAAAACTATTTTAAATAAACTCGAAAAAATTATTCTAGGTAAAGAGCTTCCTATGAAAAAGAGAAATAATCTGTGATCTATTCAAAAATGATTAGACTACAATTCAAATGAATCTCATAACTATGCTAAACACCACACAAAAACTAAGATATTAACACACGACCCGTATCAATGAATAACTTTTTGCCTCTACTACTTCTAGATATTCCATACAAAGCACAATGTTGCAAGAAATTTGTTTTATGGATACACATACATGATCTTTTATAATAAGGACAAAATCTAATTCGAATTAAAATATTAAGTTCAAAACACAGTCATTACTCCTCTTTCAAAATTTGTTTTAAATTGGAAAGCGTCCTTCTAAGTCTTCATGACTGTAGAAATGTAATTATGAAATCATTCATGCACATGAAATATTTATCAACATTATTCCTCCATTCACAAAGGCTTTGTGACAATACACTCGTTATCCCTTTCTAGATTCAAGAAAAACATAGCAAATAACTTAAGTATGGAATGGAATACAATAAATCTTAGGTCTATTAACAAACAACTTGGAAATAAATTGTAAATCTGGGAATTAAAGTAAACATGCTTTCTACAATCTACAATGGTTACATGCCTCAGTTCTAGGTTGTGGTGGGCCCTTGCCACTTCCCAGAGCAAGATTTAAAAATCAAAATACATAGCACTTATAGGAAAATAAATGTTGAGATCATAGTTATATTAAAATTCAATGGAACATCAGTTCAAACATCGATAAGAAATATGCCACAGTCTCCAGTGTTCTCTGAGCGTATAACTCCTTACAAAAAGCTATGCATCTCCCCTCCCTTACATACAAAAACATCAGGCTTTTTAAAGAGTTCATTTAATGGAGAAATAGTTATAACAAATTAGCTAAGTAGAGTAAATAATGGATCGAAGCCAAGTAGATCAAAGATAATTCAAATGAAAATCTTCTAATGGGTGTAGCAACTATCCCAATCATGGTCCTCTACATGGTTGATCGCCGAAATCATCAAACCTAGGTTTTTTGTACCTAACCCAAAATTTTGGCACTGATTTTGTACTTAAGGATTGCATTGACCATCACTTCTTCATGGTGATGAAATTTGACAAATGGTTTCTGGGTTACCTAAATGAGGGTAATATGAATAATATCCATGTCTCTGAATCCCTAGATTCTTCTTCATTTGATCAAAAATTGAGATTTTAATCTACATCCATTCTGTACTTAACCTATAACAACTAGTTTATTTGAATGATGAATAATTTTGGCAATGAATCCGTACAGTAAATAAACTTGGCAAAATCATCCTTAGAAAATTATAGCAAATTCATCTATAATCATTGAAAATTTAAGATAACTAATGATAATCAACCATGAAGTGTAAGATATGTATTGGTGGAAAGTTGTGGAGGACAAGAAAGGGATGGATGAGGAAGAGATGATGGATGAAATGAGGTGGTGATGGAGATGGTAGGTATGTGAATAGGTGCTTGCATACTCTGTCATTGTACGACCAATGTTTATTGGTGGTTTCATTTATCCTGTCATGGCAATAATGACTTCATCCTATGAATAGATCACTTGTTATCATGGAAGGAGAAGACACTATAGAGACTACCTTTATTAATACACCATAAGGATTTTGCTTTTAACATGGTCTTCTAATCAGAGTATATGTTTAGTGAATGGAAGGAAAAAAAAGGATAATGGTTTATTAAAGATAAAATTCATGGAATAAGAAGTGGTCAATCATTAAGTTTCTTAAACCTTCAAATTAATTAGATAATCTTAAGCCAAATTTACCTCAAGTTTTACCTTTTTCGTTGATGTGCTCGGTGTTGCAAGATGAAGTGAATGATGGAATGGAAGGAGCTAATGTGATTGTTGATCTGATCTGAGAGGAAGATCTAGAGATACAATGGAGGATGATTTGGATATGTTAAAGGAAGTTGAGATCAGGGATGAACTAAAATTCCCCTTCTCCCCCATGCCTCAAAAGTTGTATGTCCCCAAACAACTGAGGAAAGGTGACTACTGCTGTATATTAATAGCCAAGGTGCTATATGACAGCCTTTACTGAAATGAATATAATGCTGCAAATGAAAATGGAAAATTTGATACGAAGATCCAAGTTGCTGCAAATCCGTGTTGAGATCACAAAACCATAGAGTCTTCAACCGCTACACACCCATGTGCAATCTCACATATGTGAATAAATGGTGTCGATGTTGAACATAAGCGAGAATCATTAGATCACTGACCATTGAGGATGTCATTAACCAATGTGAGATATCCCACCTTTGATGTCAATGGGAATCAAGGCACTAGGTACATTCTACTAGCCATGAATGGATTTTTTGAAGTCGAATGGATTGCATAATTCATCCACCAAGAAACAATGATGTATTTCCTTATTACATGATAAGGACACTTGTCATTAAGGTATGCAGGCTCCCAAGTACCTTATCTACCCCTAACCTTGGTTCCAGATAATTTACTGATGATGATGGGACAAGGATTGTTGGTAAGTGGGCTTTAAGGGATGCCACATTTTTAATCTAATCTTTCTCATTCAAAAATGAAACAAACAACTAACACTACTGATGTTTTCACACCAAAATAATAACAACCTAATTTAAAATCATTGCAAATGTAATATAGATCACTTCACCAGTAATACAAATCAATGTATAAGAAATATGAATCATTGCATAGTTAATTCAAATTACTGCACAAATTATACAAGTTACTGCACAAGCAATACCAACCACTGATCAAGCAATCCCCGAGGTTTATAAATGAAAGGAAAGCTAATGATAACTCAAAATGATTCTTCTAACCTATCTATTTCATACATTCAATTCCTAAAGAATTCGAAGGAAACTAAATGACAAATTAAATCAATTCTCTATGCTGTTGTTGATGGTGTTTGACCCACCGACATTCAGGGGATCTCCCAGGTATGAAGTCCCAACTAGAACTTACATTGTTTCATGTAGAATTTCCATCCGGTACGATGGCCTGGTTTCCATTATCCTAAAGATATGCCTTAGCTCTTGCTTATTAGCACATGAGAGTGGTATACTTAGTCTTCAAAAAATGAGGTTTGTGTGCCTGGTGTGTGCTTAGTGTCACTTGTGTCAAAGTTCTTTCACTGCAAAGGGAGAGGGTGAGAGTTAGTCTCCAGTCGAAATGGAATAGTCCCAACTCTGTTAGAGACACGCAACACCGCGAGATCTGTACATCTTCTGATGGAGCAGTCCACACGGATGCGGAAATCACAAACACAAAGTGAAGGAATAACATGTACAACACCCAGCAGAGTAGTCCACACGAGTGCTACGACCATTATAACAAGTTTACAAGAATGAATATGTATAGTGTCTGGCAGAATATTCCACGTAGGCAAGACAATGTTAACAACTGATACAACACAATTCCAACAGCATTTGCACTAAAACAACTGAAATAGTTCAACTATCTTAGTACAAGTTAAAACCACATCTATTACAAGCATCCAAAGAATAGTCTTACAAATGAATACAATACATGTGTGAAAATGTGCTGGCATATTAATAGGCTTCTGAATTATGTGAAATTTCCAAGACACATTCATACACCATACTTCACTAACCCCGATAGTGAGGCATTAGAGCCACTGCTCGCTCCTCAAAGAAAAGATTACAGACTCTCAAGGCTATGTGAGAGGATCCAAGGTGAAAAGTCCTTTGCATGTACAAATGAGGGGTATATATAGCCAAGGGTGAAACTAACCCTTGTGACACTTCGACTTCCCTCATGACTGTTCGACTTACATGACTCTTTAACTTCATATGTGGGTCTATTGGACTTCCACATTACATTACAATGATTACACAAGTATGACCCAAAGTAGTGATGTGGTCGAGGCAACTCATCACACAACTCGACATGACACTGTTGGTATGCACATGCTAGCTGTGTTGTTCATGTCAAACTCTTGTGCTGCTGAGTGATGAGTGTGCTCGTTGTGTACCATAACTTCACCTTCGCATGGCAAAGTGTGAAAAGTCTCAATGGTCTCAGTGTTCGCTTGATGGTTCATGCATGTGCAGGTGTCTCCTTCACTTCCTAATCGATATGCCTCATGTTTTCTTCCAACCGTGAGCAAGTTTTCTAGCATGTGCTCCTTGTTCATCCTGTTAGTCATCACATCACGCCTCATCCATGTACCTTTTTCTGAAATCCCTCATGATGATACAACATCAAATACAAAAATCCCTTAGTCTACCATAATGCATTACCTTTCGTTTCTGGGTGCAAGTGACCAAGCAAGAGGACAAGGCTTTGAAATAGTGTAGAGCACATGTTAATCTAGGATGCGAGGCTCTGGGACACTTTCGGGAAAAACTGCGCAGAGGTCACTGAGAGGCTAGGTTGAGAAGTCCGGGACAACAATGACATCTGCAGGATCTAGCTCAGTTGGGAGGAAGAATTGAGCAGTTTTTCCAGGGAAGGCAGTGCAGGCAATAGGAGGCACTGGCAATGAAAACTACGCATATTTCCAAAGGAGGTCGGGATTGGAATGCGAGAGCCTGTTGGTCAGAACTGCACAGATGTGGGAGGTAGTCAAGCAAGACATATTTGCGTAGATTCTGGGTTGAGCAGGCTGTCAGGTAGTAGGTGGACTATACATGAAAACTATGTAATTTTCAGGAGGAGTGGAAAGCAGGTCGATAGGGGAACTGCCTAACAAAGCTGCGCAATTTCCTGGGACAATGCAGTGATAGGCAGCGGGTGCTTGCCCCTCATGTCTATATAATTTCCTCAATCAATGTAGGCAGGCAGGCTAATATATTCTGCATAGTTTTGGGATGAGTGTAGCCATGGTCACTACTTAAGTCAAATTCTCTAGTTGACCAACAAGAGGCTTGATAGATAGGATTTCGGGAAGCCAAGTTGATTCTAGGATTGTGCAGTGTAGACTGCCTGGAGGGAACCCTCAATATCTGCATAGTTCTGGGCAACGATGCTTGGTCTTTGAGGACTGAGAATGTACAATGCAGCTCAATGGAGGTCCCGCTGATGGAGGGTGGTCGGGTCGACAAATTTTTAACAAAAATGGCTAAGTATGTGAGTGAATGAAATCGTGTATACATGACCTTGTGAACACGCACTCAACATGACTCAATGAAAAGACACCTCAAACCACAAGACATTATATGCTCAGTGTGACTGCCTTCGGATATACCTTCGGACGACTGTGACGACACTTGCGCGATATTACTTACAACATTGTGCGTGAGTGTGGCGGGTGTTTACATAGTTGAAACAACTCATGCACATGAAGAAAAACCTTTGATATCACCAGAACAAGGTCACAAGCATGACATGTTGGTCAAACAAGTGTAAAGGAAGTAAGAAATGTAGAGGAAACACATGAAATGACTTTTTTTTGTGTTTCCACACATGCATGTTACTGAAGATAAGATGATATGAAAATGACAAACAGTCCTACAAACTCAACTAAGAAGTGTACTTCGAAAGGTGTTCTTTACTTACCATACTTACCCTTGAGATGATCATACATCCAACGAAGTTTACATGCAGTCCTGATCTTTTTCCATCACTTGTTTTCTTGGTCCTTCTCCTCAACTCCTTGGGAGTGTTCTCAACATGTCACCTTGTCTTATAGTAATTGAGAGATAAATGAGTGTAGTTTTTGTGGGAAGTGACTACTGTCGGGATGAGGCCATGGGAGGCCCATCTATGTAGTTTCTGCATGCAAGATGGATAGGGCAGCTTGGACAACACTATGCAGTTTTGAGGCAAATGATATTGTTGCGGGATGGGATCCTATGAGGACACCTCTGCATATTTTTTTAGCGCAATGTAGCCTGGGTGGCTGAGAGGCAATACTGTGTAGTTTTTGGATGCAAGGAACTGATGCGGGATGGGTTCCAAGAGGACACATTTGTGCAATTTCAGGTTGGAAGGAAGATTGAGCAACCAAGGGATAATAGTTCACAATTTATGATGACAGTGGGTTCTGACTGGGGAAGGACACTAGAGGAAATCACTGCGCAGTTTTGGATGCCAAGGAGGCTGGGGTCTCTATGCACTATGCATTTCTAGGAGGCAAGGGAAAAATATTGAGGGTTGCAAAAGAAAAGTGCACAGTTCCAGGAAGTTGGATGAGGCTAAGTTTATTGTGAAATTGGCTAAGTGTGAGATCAGTGAAACATATGTAAACGTTGATAATACTTGACTATGATCACACATGAACACATAGTGATACAATGTAGACCATCCATAATTTATAAAACATACTCTACTTGATACAATAACCTTCATGACAAGAGTGCGTGGAGTGAGTGTGAAACATATCTATGTGATGATGACAACTCATGCGTGCATGCTGTCCCTTGAAGCAAAACAACATTCCCTTTACATGACAAACAAAAATCCCTATGCCCAAAGAGGGCGCATGCTGCATAAAGATGAGAAAATGAACAACTCTTAAGATAAAGGAGGGGAAGCTTGAGATCATCATCTTACCAATAAGTGACCAAGGAACGAATGATGACAGGATCCAAGGTAGGCTCTGAAATTTTCATGTGAGCCAAAATTTTGGAGGGTGATTGTAGCTACTACAATATTGGTGACACACTGGAAGAACTCCAGCTCTCTGTATGGACCTTGTTTCATGAAAAGTGAGTCTAACATTTCTGAAGTATTGTTTGATTATTTGATAGTGATGGCTTCTACACAAGCTTCTATGAAAGATGCAATCCCTACCATTCTCTTAATCAGTCAGAACACATTCCAATCCAAGTCAAGTTGGTTGTTTCAATTGGGGATGAGGGGTATATTTATGCAAAAGTAATATAACTATCAGAGTTTAAGTTTCATCTCTGGTGTTGCTCCACTACTAGCAGATCTGGACAATACCTTGATGGAGTCACACAGAAACACAAGCATCGATCCACTACCAGTGAGGCTAGTCAGTACCTCAATGGAGTTACTTGTATCACCTCTCTGTGTAGGAAGCCTTTCTCTTCTTTCACCTTATTCATTTTTCATTTTTCAAAGAACTGTGCTTAGGCACTTATTTATTTCAGAGGAAGAAGAGGGATCTTGACTTATTGAGAGCATAAGAGGTTTTTCCTTCATAGAAGTATGTTATATATACCTTTGACATACTTGTTAAGCTTTTTCCCCTTAGCTTACTCTACTTGATTGAGATAACAAGGTTTAACTCAAAATAAATGATTAGAGTAGGCGGTACTAGATAATAGTGTAAGCATTGTGTTTTCACCAAGATCACTTTGAATAGAATGTATTTTCGATCAACGCATCATCGACTAAAGACAACAAGATATTCATAAAGAGAGAGGACAATGGCTAACTAGATGTTGATATTTGTACAAGTCCTCTTAGAATTTTCTCGGCTTGTCTTGAGAGCCAAACATGGTTTCATGTAAGGCTAACCTACAGAAATGAGCAAGCAAAGAAAGAAAAAAGTAGAAGTAAAGGGAAAGCAAAACAAGTAAGAAAAGAAAACAAGAAAGCAAACCAAGTGAAGTAAGCAAGCAAAGAAAACATGCATACCAGGAAGAAAATAAAAACAAGAAAGAAAACACTGCTCCTACTCCTACACTAAACAGTGTATGGGCATAATCACGTGAAGTGATATTTCCAATACAGACACCAATGCATTGGATGGCCCATGTTGGGGAAGGCATGGTAAACAAGAAAGATATACATGTAAACTAGTGAAAAGGAAAGATTTAAAAATGAAGACCAACACACTCCGAGTTTAAATGCATCCATAGAAAAGAAAAGAGTGAAAGCACAAGAAAAGCATTCTGCGAACTTAACATGGCGTTGTGATACACTATGTGTAGATCATAAGCAAGCACACTCTTTTGACTGTGATAGACAAGAAAACATGAGAAAGAGAGACAAATTATGCTTTTCAAGTGTGCTTGCTGTGTATGATTCCTCCAACGCATAAGCGATGGTATAATGTGATTCTGGGGGAGGAATCGAAATCTATGTGTTGGATTGATCTTTAGTGCATACATATGAGTGATGAGGAGCCTTGGGTGTTTCACAAATTTTAAAATCAGAAGTGGAACTAAGCTTAGGACAACAAGGGCTTAATATAACCATTAGCTCAAGCTGAAGTGCCTCGACATCCGACGGGGTTTCCACTTCTCCAATAGATATATCATCAGAGGCCAGTGATTAGAAAGATTAACAATGAGTGGACCAATAACGTGATCAAATGAAGAAATAAAAATATCACGACAACCATGATCAGAAAATTTTGGATGTTCATCGACATCCTCATGATTTGATGAATCATGTAGAGGGGTAGATGAGAAGCAAGGAAGTTCATCCTCTATGTTTCAGAAATGACAGATGACAAATGGGATGGATTTTCATAGGAAGATGTGTCCTCTTCACAATGTAATGATAGGATGACATCCAGTGTGTCCTGTGAATGATCAAAAGTAGAAACATCTGAAGATGAGTTTTCACAGGGAAAATCAAAAGTGAAATAATCACAATAGATGTCAAGATAGAGAGGATGAGGCATGGATGGAAGGGAGTTGTCTTTCACCATGGGTTCCTCTTTAGATTCCTACATAAAATCATCATGAATGATAGCACAGGTTAGTTGCACAACACCAACTCTATTGATAACGTGTTCCTCATTCAAAACAAGTGTGGAGTTTGGAACGGAAGAACATGAGATAGTACAATCCAAAGGATCAACCGAATGCAGGGATGAAGGTTGAGGTAACAAATCCACATGACAACTAGCAGACTTGCAATCCAAATCTGCACAGATATCAAGATTAGGTGGGGTAGGAGGATGTGAGAGTTAAATACATGTGTGTGCACCTTTTCCCACTTCGCACTGCGGAGCTAGAGCTATTTGATGAGAAGAGAACCGAAAATAACTTGTGACAATGACCTTGTCCATCTCATATTTGGCAACTCTAACACCGAAGTATGTTGGGAGAGGTTCAAATGATTCTAAGAATTTTGGATTTTCGGATATGTAAAGAAGATACTTAAATATTCCATCGAGGAATTCCCAATCAATTTCATCTTTAGGAAATCGATATGTAAGATTACGAAAGCGCATGTGAAATTGCTCAACGAATTCATCAGGTGCTTTCTGTAATTTCATAATTTCTTTATTGAGTGATTTATGGTCAAAATGATTGAAAGCATGGGTTATCTCTACGGACAAATGATGGAAAGAGTGAATATATTTTTCGGGAAGCATGGCACACCAGAGTAGTGGGTGCCCTCGAAGCGTGTATGTGAACAATGCGCAGGTCATGTAATCTTCATGGATTTCATGCCTTCCACAGGAACCTAAGATGACAATTGCATGTCTAAGCATGGATGCTCTGTCTTTACCATCATATGTATTACATGACAAGTCATTCCAGAAATATTTTGAGATTTAAAAGTTGTTTCCATAAGACATACACTTCGGAAGAGAAATTTGTGGTTAGTCATGATAAGTATGCGAAGATTCAAAATATATTGTGAGGACTCAGCTTGTCATTTGGCCCTCCTTCTAGCGCCAGAAATGTTAATGGTGTGGGACCCACCAACATTCACGGGATCTCCTTGGTATGAAGTCCCAACTAGACCTCACATTGTTTGGTGTAGGAGTCCCATCAGGTACGATGGCCCAATTTCCATTATCCTAAAGATATGCCTTAGCTCTTTCTTGTCAACACATGAGAGTGGTATAATTAGTCTTCAAACAATGAGGTTCGTGTGCCTGGTGAGTGCTTAGTGTCACTTGTGTCAAATTTCTTTCACTGCAGAGGGAGAGGGTGAGAGTGAGTCTCCAGTCAAAAGGGAATAGTCCCAACTCTATTAGAGACACACAACACAACAGGATCTCTGCAGCTTCTAGCGGAGTAGTCCACACAGATGCAGCAGTCACAAACACAAATTGAATATATAACACATATAACACCCAGTGGAGTAGTGAGGGAAAATTTTAAGGATGAAAATTTGTCATAAAGTTTAGAAACCTTGATGAATTTTACTAGTTCCCAAATTGCAAATTATAAAATGTTTGTTGATATATCTGTAAAAACGTGAAAATTTCTAGTATTTTTATATATGGTATTTATGCAATTTGGAAAATTTTAAGGTAAAAATATTGTATGATGTCCATACAAGAAATAAGAGAAAAAGTTTAAAGGGAAATAAAATAACAAGTTTAACAAAAGGAAGAAGTAGAAATTGTTTAAAATGAAGAGCTTATATGCACAAGAAGAAAATAGTATGCATGAAGGTTCTAATGAATCCTCTGGTGAAGAAAGAGCTAGATAATTTATTCTATGGGCGAATAATTTTTAGAAAAAAATGGAAATTGGCAAATCTTTTTTCAAAAAACAATGGAAAATTAGCCCACTTGTGAATATTAGCCCCTAAAAGTTTCCATGGGAGTAGTCCACACGAATGCAGGACTCGTTATAACAAGTTTACAAGAACAAATATGTCTAGTGTCTGAAGAATAGTCCACACGAGAGAGACAACGTTAAAAACTAATACAACACATTTCCAACAACATATGCACTAAAACAACCGAAATAGTTCAAGTATATTATTATAGGTTAAAACCACATGCATTACAAGTGTCCAAAGAATAGTCTTACAAACGAATACAATACATGTGTCAAAACATGCTAGCCTTTTAACAAGCTTATGAATTAAGTGAAAGTTCCAAGACACATTCATACACCATACATCACTAACCCTGATAGCAAGGCATTGGAGCCATTGCTTGCTCCTCAAAGAAAATATTACAGACTCTCAAGGCTATGTGGGAGGAGCTAAGGTGAATAGTCCTTTGCATGTACAAATGAGGGGTATATATAGCCAAGGGTGAAACTGGTCATTGTGACTCTTCGACTTCCCTCATGATTGTCCAACTTACATGACTCTTTAACTTCATTTGTGGTTCTCTTGGACTTCCACGTTACATTACACTGATTACAAAAGTATGACCCAAAGTGGTGATGTGGTCGAGGTGACTCATCACACAACTTGACATGACATTGTTGGTATGCACATGCTAGTTGTGTTGTTCATGTCAAGTTGTTGTGTTGTTGAGTGATGAGTGTTCTCATGGTGTACCATAGCTTCACCTCCACATGGAAAAGTGTACATAGTCTTCAATGGTCTTGGTGTTTGCTTGATGGTTCATGCATGTGCACATGTCTCATTCACTTTCTACTTGGTATGCTTTGTGTGTTTGTCCAATAGCAAGCAAGTCTTCTAGCATGCGATCCGTGTTCATCCCATTAGTCGTCACATCATGTCTCATCCATGTACTTATTTCTATAATCACTGATGATGATATGACATCAAATCAAAAAATCCCCTAGTCTACCATGATGCATTGCCTTTCGTTTCTGGGTGCAAGTGACTGAGAGAGGACAAGGCTTTGAAATAGTGCAAAGTACATGTCAGGTTGGGATGCGAGGATTCGAGACACTGTTGGGAAAAATGTGCAAAGGTCACTAAGAGGATGGGTTGAGCAATGTGGGACAACAATGACATCTGCAGGATTTGGCTCAGCTAGGACGCAGAATTGAGCAGTTTTTTCTGGGCAAGGCAGTGTGGGCAGTAGGAGGCACTGGTAGTGAAAACTGTATAGATTTCTAGAGGATGTCGGGATCGAGCTGCGGGATCATGCTGGTTAGAACTGTGCAGATCTAGTAAGTAGTCAAGCAGGACATATATGCATAGTTTCTGGCCTGAGCGAGGTGTTGGGAAGTATGTGGATTTTCCATGAAAATTACACAATTTTCAAGAGGAATGGCAAGCAGGTCAGCAGGGGCACTACCTAACAAAACTGTGCAATTTCGGGGATAGTGTAGTGATACGTAGTGGGTGCCCACCACTCATGTCTGTGCAATTTCCTTAGGTAGTGCAGGCATGTAGGTTGACAAATTCTGTGCATTTTTGGGGTTGAGTGCAGCGCTGGTCACTGCTTAAGTCAAATTCTTCGGTTGACCAACGGGAGGCTTGATAGATAGGCTTGTGGGAAGCACAAACTGAGATGGCTTCTTTGGAAACTTATGTGTTGTTCTAGGTGATACTTAGCTAGGTTGATTGCAAGATTGTGCAGTGTAGACTGCCTAGAGGGTTGTGGTGAAGTAAAATTCCAAGTGAGGACACAAAAAATTCCTCTAGCCCGATAGTGGGTCTAGCCACAAAAAAGACATTCTATGGAAGATTTCCTTAGGTTAGAACCAATTAAGAGGTCCTACCTCTTAGTACGCTTATCCCATTTGGTCATGGCCTTGCTTGCTCGCTCGCTCTAGTTATTCCCCGTTTCCTTCTTCGAACACCTGAAACAAGTAAACAACAACAAACAATAATCATGATAATAAATAACTTGTAATTCAACCTAATTATCATGTCAAGAATCATTAAGCCATAAACATGTGAGATGACACATTACATAGAAAATCAATCGATAATTGCATATATATTAAATCAAGAAGAGATTACAACCGTTTGCTTGACGTTCCTGTTCTCCTCCGACAAAACCAGGTCCCCACACACTTCCATTAAAATTCCATGATGGCCTCAACAATGATAGTTTTAAGGCTCTTCCCTTTAGTCTTCACACTAAAACAAATTCACACTTCTCCCTCGCACACAACTAGAGAGGTACAACTATGAATAAGCTTTACAAAAAGATTTTTCACCTAAACACATATAAATCATTAACTCTTTTAAATGATATCTTCTCAAGATATGAAGCGTTCCCCTAATGATGGACTCACTTTGTAGTCCGAAGTGTTGGGTTATTAAAAATATTTAACAAGTCATTCGACACTCTTTCAATATGAATAACTTGTTGATCACTCCAAACTTAATTAGCACTAGCACACCAATATTAACAGTAGCTTGTGCTTGGGAAAAAGGAAGGTTTATATAACATGAATGGATGGGAGATGGTTCCTCTTCTCATGGGAGAAGGTCTTATCTCTTGAGGTAGTTCCATCCTAATAGGGGAAAGGAGCCCAAACTGACATCCTCGACTCCATCCGACCCAACCATTTACCTAACTTCTATTACCAAGTTTCTAGAGATGGAAGCTTCAACTCCTTATTTAAAAATCTTTCCAAAAGAGGATCAGTGTGACTGGCACAAGGCTCAGTCACTCTAGTCAGAGCGAGGGACAATGTTAATCCATGCATATTGGTGCAAGGAGGATGTTGGTCATTAGCATCGGTCTTGTAAACTGTGAAAAACAGAATATTTTGGAAATGATGCAAAAGGGAATTTGTTCTGCTCATGAAGAGGGACACAATGGTAGTTTCTTCATGAAGGGGAACATGTAGGTTTCATGTTAGAGGTCCTCCAGGACCATGGAACGGGGAGTATAGGGACAGTGACAAAATGATGTGTAATAGATGCCCCCTAAAGCGTGAAGGTTCAACTAGAGTGAGGGATGAAACACTTTATGTATCAGTGCAAGGAACTAGAATCTATCATCGAAATACCCACAAGCGAGTACAGGTACATATACATAAGTGAAAACTCTATCAAATGATACAGGAATTATGGATTAGACACATCCATCCAAAGAATGATCATGTAAATGGATCCAGGCATGGGTGCAACCATCTAATAAAGAGGATCGTATCAAAACCGAGGTATGGTCGCAACCATCCAATAATGAGAAGGATCACATATGAAAACTCATGGTATGGTCGCAACCATCGATCTGAGAGAGACATGTATATCAACACAATCATGTCACATCACCTTGTAACCTGGACTTTTGTAATCTAAGCCTAGGGTCTTGTGCTCTAACACGACCCGATCAAAGTACAAATTTTAACATGTGAATAGATGTGTTGATGTTGAACATGCTAGAAAATCACTTGATTACCAGCCAATGATGTAAACTGTTAACAAGCACGAGAAACCACCAATAATGACAATATTCCTCAAGGTATTATCAGCACAATTCACAGAATGTGAATAAAGGAACTAAAGTCGAACATCCGTGAAATCACCCGATCAGAAGCCATGATGTGAACTTGTCATCGAGTGTAAAGAACTTGCCATTAGGGCATGAATGCTCTAAGGTATTGGAAGGGAGTCTCTCGGACAACTTCTTGGATAATGAGCTGAAGTCGATAGGAAGCGACCATGTCAAAGGAGGGCCATGATGTATCCCACATTATCGACACAAGACAAAGGGATGCAAAATGATTTTGGATGATACAGAGAATCAGAGGTAAGTGTAACTGCAGAAGGAAAACTCGTGAGCATATCATCGACATGACTAGAAGTTTTGCAGAATTTGGATCCATAGATCGGTGGTCTTGATGATGTGGCAGAGATCAAATGGAAGGCAAAAATGAATGGGCCAACCTAGGAAGGTCAACGATAAAAAGGAGAATACCGCATCCCGACATGAAGCAGAAAGTGTCATGTTCAAGAGTGATGTTGGACACCTAATCCTCCAAGGGTTGGTGTGGAAGATGAACAACCAAAAGGAGTCCAAGAGACCACTTGGAATATGAATCCAAGGGTCACACCATGTACTATAAATGTATATCATTTGTTAACATAAATGTGTTGTCCTATTTATCATTCATATTCTGTTGCTGCCATGTGTGTGTTTAACATGGTATCAAAGCTGCATAATTACTGTGAGCCTAATTTCAGATATATGTTTGTCTGCCATTTTCCAACTCATCAGAACTGTGCTTCTCATCTTTGTACCTAGGTGCTATGCCATATTTTCATGTTCAAACAACTACCAAGAGCATTTATTTTTTGGATGAGAAACTGCCTTCTGTAGTCTGTGGATTTCCTTGTTAAAGAGCTATCATTCTTATTTCTGGATTGAATTTGTCTTAGATTGAATTCGGCTTTGCCACCTATTTAACGTGATCAGTTGTTTGTTGCATCTTTGGCCTGACCGTTTACTATTTTTCTTTTCGCTTGTCATGAGCATTCTCGACCGTTACCCTGTTATAACTCTATGTTGAAGGAGTTGCACCACTCTGATATGAGTGAGGAAGACGTTTCGTTGCCCCGTGAAATATCTGACTCTGCAGTCAGCAAGTGCTTCACCTACACGGTGACGTTTGGCATATGTGAATTTGGAGCACCCACACATGTAAAAATTATGCCTGTTTGATTGAAAAAAAAACCACTCGGGCTCTGATGACTACAAACACTGCCTTGATCTGGAAGGCCGAGAGAAAATTATGTGGATAAATAGTTATGGATCGAACATGGATTAATCGATTGACGAGGTCCTGAATCTGAAGAAGAACGCCACTCCAATTGGGATGGATATCAAAGATGGAAGTGGAACATTGATTGTGAGAATGAGGGATTGCAACGTGATGATTGTTATGACTTTCGTGAACTTCAACGCGCCATTAAATAAATTCATTGCTTCCATGTATATCACTATTACTGAAAGGCTGCATTTCTTTGATAATACCTTGGATATTGTTTAAGTGATAAGCCTTGTCTCTCAAACAAGAAATATAGCATCCAAACTTCCAGGATCATTAGAAAATCAAAATACAACCCCGCTAAGGATGAGGGCCCAAGATGGAACATTAGTATACCAAACAACTCGTATTACTCTTGGTGATGTGTGTATTACTCTTGGTATTACTTTGGCATATTGTTTCATTAACTATGCTCTAAATTTATATGCATAGTAGAAGCGTGATGGGTTTTGTTTGGTCTTGCGTTAACCTTTTTGAAGATTCAACATTCCTAATGTTTTATTGTTTGTAAGATGGGATATTGTTTCTGACCTCCCAGAGGAAGTCAATGGTTTCCCATGCAGATGCCTTCCAACTCTAGTAAAGGGAATAAATTTTTATTTTGCCACATCTTTTGATTCCTCTTCAAATGTTGTTGTGCTTGCAGAAGGAGCAGGTTTGGCTGGAATTCTTTCTGGTTCTTTGTAATCAAGAGGAGAAGCAAAATCCACCTCACAATCTATCTCAATAATATTTATGGTAGAAGTTGGTTTTGCCTCGATTATGTCTATATAGTATTTTTTGTTGTTATAAGCTACCATGATGCTATAACCTGTGGTCAAGCAGGAGAAGTTCCTCAAACTAGTCTCCAACACTACTTTAGGATTAGATATGTAGAGAAAATCCTTTGTATGGGGCTATAGTTTGACATATGTCCCTTTTGGAAGGGTGGAATTTTTCACTTCTACTATATCACCCTCTGCTAAAAGCATATTTTCCATCATCCAATATGGCATATAAATCATGCCCTCCTAAGCAATAAACTCAAGTACTCCATAGTTTGATGTATGCTATGTTACTAGATTACGAAGCTCAAAAAGATTTGGATAATCTATGTGCAGAGATGCCAGATGATCAAGAGCTGATGGAGGCATTATAATTTTGTCACCGATTATCAATAAAAGAAGCTGGAACAACGGAATTCGCATCTGTATTGCTAAGCTATCAGCAACTATGTCAAAGCACATTTCTTGGGTCATTGTAGTGAAGGAGAAGCCTCGTGTTCTACCATACAACGTGGCCCAGATGTAATTGTTGCGACTGCATATGGTGCATTATTTTGCATTCAAGTTACTACAAAGAGGAAGTGATACATTATTTGGAGCATGATGTCAGCTTGAATGATATGTATACTTGTTGCAATTGGTTTGTGGTGTGTGAAAGCCGTGATATATGTATGTGGAAGATTGTGCATGGTTCATTGGTATCTTTCTATGAAGACAGTAATTTGGTATGGGTATGTCGGCTCACATATATGATGCATGGTTGGTGCGTGGCTGCTATTTAAATCATTGAAACATATAAAGTCAAATTACAACAGTATTTTGGAGATAATTGCAGAAATATATCAGATTTTTTTGACTATTTTGCGCCCAGCTCCACCTCTATTGCTTGGGCTTTATTTTATCAATTGAAGCCATAATAAAAGAAGCTTAAAGAACAATGGTGCATTTCTAGTTGAAATCCCTTGAGGTCTTCATTTTCACTGAGACAATGGTCGGAATCAATGATTTTTTAGAGCTATTGAGCACTTTAATGTTGTCTATTGTTGAAGACACGATGAAGGTCAACAAAGACACTCTCTTTGACATCCAAACCTGTCTACAAAATGCAGAGGAAAACATTTATTTTTTGTAGCTTGAATCTCAGCTATAGCGAGCAGAATTACAACAATGGAGTCATCATTCTGAACTTGCTTTTGTTCAGAACAATGAAACAAACTCCCATAAACAGAAATACAATAAAGTTACAATTGATTCAGATCTAGTTCCAATAAAGTAGCAGTTGTACATGCAGATGCAGAAATTCAGTCTGCACTTCCCAATTCGGTCATCAGACCTTGGGAAGAGCTTGTCCACAACAAGCACAAAACTTGTCTTGGATATGATAAGGACATGTCATTTCATATTCCAGACTACTCAAAGACCATTTTGTTTCAAAGTGTTGGATTCCTTCATGACAGTTCACCTCCAGTTGTTCCAGATTCTTCTCCTCTTCCACAACAACAGATTGTGAAATGCCAACACTATGACCGAGTTGGCCATCTAAAAGTTCATTGTTTTGATCTTCATCCATGTAAGCACTATCATAAAACCAAACATTCTTCAAACAGATGCTTAAGAAACAAGCTTACTGCGAGAACAAAGATTCATCTTCAATGGATTGCTTCTTGGGAATGGGCATCAACAGCCAAGAAGATATTTCGGTCACATGTCAGAACTTGTTCTAGAGTATTGAACAGTCTTGTAGTTAAGATTTCTCCATCATCTCACCTTGTATCTAATAGGGGGAAATGATGGTCATATACAAGCTTCAAAGCCACATCAAGCAAGAGTGAGCCACAACCTGCTACACCAGATTTACAGTTGTAGCTAGAGACAAAGATGCCCCTGAGCATTCCTTTAGTTTGTGTCACCTCTTCAAAGAATTCGGGACACTTCCTCTAGCAGAAAACTTCAACTTCTTGCCAGTTTTGGAAGAGTTCTAGGTATTGCATTAAGCATTCCAGAGTTGTTGGTCATCCTTAAACCATCACAGGTTGAGGCTTCCCTTTTCAGGTTGAGGTTCTCCCTTTTATGCGGGGTGAAACCTCCCTTTCATGGTTGAAGGTTTCCCTCTTCAAAACATCATAAGCACTTCCTCTAGCAGAAGACTTGAGATTCATGATAGACTTGGAAGAGTTTTGGGAATTGCACTAAGCATTCCAGTGTTGGTGGTCATCCTTAAACCACCACCCTTTATACCAAAATTCCAGAGAGCACATTCAACCTAGTGCTACCATGCATTTTTTCACATTTTGTATTACAGCTCTCTTCTTGGACTCATACATAACCCTTCAGATTAAGGGGGGAATGTTGGAAACCTAATCCTCTAAGGGTTGGTGTGGAAGCTAAACAGCCAAAAGGATTCCAAGAGACCACTTGGAATATGAATCCAAGGGTCACACCATGTACTATAAATGTATATCATTTGTTAATAATAAATGTACTGTCATGTTTATCATTCATATTTTGTTACTGCCATGTGTGTGTTTAATGCCAACACAACTAATTAGATTTCCAAATTCCCCCCCACCATTCTTGGTAGGTACCCCAATTATTTTTTAATCCCAAGATTAAAGGGGATAGCATATGCTTGCACTATAAGTTCATCCTTTGGACGAATCCGACCTAGTAAGTTTAACAAGACCTAGGAAGGAGAATCTCATGTTCATCATGGTGAAAAATCTGATGTCATTTAGTATTTTAACGAGTCCGACAAATGTGAAACTTAGTATCTTTTTCATGTTTAGAGAGTTTGAAAAAGACATAGAAAAGAAAACTCCACATGGTTCCTTTTCGTACATTTGTGTCTCTAGAGCCTGAAAAAGGTAGAAAACGATACATGAGAGAATCGCTTGACCATTTTAGTCAAGGAGTACCTTTTTCATACATAGTGCATCCCAGCTCGAAAAAGGGGTAAACGTATACTGGACGCATGACGTTTCACATCCATTAATGAGTTTGAAATGATAAGGGATCAACTATATTTTCATGTTTAAAGGGTCGAAAAAGAGCTTGAAAGTGGACCCCCCATTTTATTCTCTTTTACGAGTCAAAAGGGAAAAATACTCGGCAATATTTTCATTTGAGTTTTACAAATCGAGAAAAGAGATGAAATGTGACTTGACACCATTCTCAAACATTCATCCCCTATTGCTGCACAAAAAAGGTAAAGTGCATTATCCAATTCTTGAGGCAAAATAGGTCAAAAATACTTTAAAACCCTAATATTTCATGAAAAACTGAATAAAAGGAGAGAAGAGTAAATATTTTTTACCATTTACCATTTTACCTTGTTGTGAAAAACTTTTCACCCACTTTTGCCCTAATTTTTCTAGAGCAGATTGTGGGAGATCCAAGAGGTCACTCACCGAGCCGCAAGTTGTAGGTAAGAGCCAAGTAAGTAAGCTCCATTTCATACTATTTATTCTTGTTTTCATCCATTTTTTGGATTTCTGTGGGAGGTTTTGGCAAAAAAAATTCACCGTGAGTCGGCACGATTTCTAGGCACGGAATCGCACCGGCCGAGGGTTGTTAAAACGCCCATCCGCATCATTGGCACAATTATTTTTAAAATAGGAGTGCTAGTGCTGTGAACAAGGAAAAAACCACTTTCCTCTCAAATCCATCGTTTGAATCCAAATTTTACTTGCCAAAAACGATCATTGACTTGAATACATGGTTTTTGCGAGAAAGAATCGTTGAAAATGGTAGACTGGAAAGAACACAAGCATGAATATGTGGACACCTAGGTAATGAATGATCCAAATTTCTTGAATGCCTTGAAGAACTGTGGGTTCCTCAAGTTATTTCTCACACCAGGGATGTGGACTCAACCTAAGCTGCTTTGATACCTGATTAGTCTCTAGGACATAAAACTGGGAAATATTCATCATTGGTGACCAGGAGCTGGAGTTGGAAACTCCAGACATCTACTTCATCACATGACTGTCCCAGAGAGGGGAACTAGTCAACCTATATGGGTCACAACTGATTGGGGCAAGCATATCCATGCTACTTGCCAAACATTTCCCAAAAGCCCTCAAATCCAAGAGCGGCAAGATCGAGATTGCCACTGTGCGAGATCTGACAATGAGAGTGCTACTATTGACTATTAACAGAGTTGTTGGGTCCCAAGCAGAGCACAAGATTAACAAGTCGAAATTTCTATATGCTATTGACTATACAACATCGACGATCTTCAATTGGGAAGAAGCCATGAATATCAACATGAAACGCCAGCTGACAAAAGCTAAGGCGACGAATCTGAAGAAATTTTGCTTTAGATTTGTACTAGTGACTTTCTTCTTGGAACAGGTTCTGCTGTTCCAGTACCAGCTGACTGAGGTAGATCCATTGATGCCACGAGACCCACGGATGGTTCGTTGGAGTCGTTTGATGCTGATGATCACTGGGGGCCAACATATGTCCTACAAGCTTGCCTTATTTTCATGGCAACGACAATAGCTGATCATCGTGGAGGATTGGCCATATAGTGGTACCAACTTCCACGGAGATCCAAACATGTTGGTGCCAGATGGGGAGGATTTCGACGTTGAAGGTAAAAAATCAATTTTGAATTTTTTGAGTTCTAAATATATAT
>APFE030665340.1:2056-35745 GCA_000404065.3 Pinus taeda
TTCCACGTCATTCATCTTAGCTTCCATGTCATTCATCTTAGTTTCTACACCTTTCTTTAAACAATCCATCTTAGATTCTGTTCCTTTTGTGCAAGTGACACTTGTTGCACTTGGTCTCGTAATTTTGATATATCATGTTGCATTTCTTCCTCTTCTTCATGAGTCATGCTAGAGCTTTCAGGTCGCCTACTAGGTGTTTCCATTTCTTTCTTCGGGGCATCAATTACTAATAATAATGCTTCACTATGCCCTTTGAATTCCTTCAAAATAAATTTTCAAACCAAGCTTAAGCAAACATTTTAAAAAATATACACACCTTTTTTCACCTTGTATGAGCTCGATATTGCCTCTGATGTATCTCTTTAATTTCGGATCATCTAGTTCTAATATTGCGACCTGTGGTAGCCCTCTGTGTCCTCTTTCCAATGCCACTAGTTTGACCCCAATTGGATTCTCCAATGAAGCGTTATGCCAAATCTCCCACAGTGACCTGATTATGGACTAATTCAGTAGAGTGAACTTGTATGATGTTCCACGAGTCACTGTTTCGATCTCTGGCTCTGAAAAATATATAGAAGAAATTACAATCCGTCCTCTTTCTATACCTTTTTATGAAATTTCAATCCAATGCTCAGAGAAAACGTTATGAAGATTTTCCCCAGGTCACCTGTTTGGAATGTAATTCAGGGGTCTACAAAAAGACCAACTTCCTCAGATCATATCTCCGCAATTATAGCGCCAAATGCTCTAAAATTCGGACCCGAGATTTATCGCGATGTCTTTTCAAATGAGTTTTTTTTTCAACTTCTAAAACGTCGTAGAAAAAACGTTATAGCGAAAATTCCACGATGACCTGTTTGGAGCAGTGAAACCCTAGAATCCAAAGCTCTGATACCAAATGTTATGAAACCAGCTCAAGAAAAGATGGAAAAGAGATCAAACGCCTGAAATTCGCCTCTTCGAGGGGAAACCTCCTTTACATTACATAAATGAACAATTCCTGGGATGATACAAATGAAAATACCTCCTTTCTAATATAGGGTCTAAGGTAATAACATAATCAGAGCCTACATAAAAATATAATGTAAGGGCACAATAATAATAATAGTGGGCTTCTATGGGGCACAATAGTAACAATATGGGCACAACAATATTAATAAGGGGTACAACTACAATAGTAATGGGGTAATCACTAGTAGTATGGGAACCCAACACTAGCAACCTCATACTCAAGCTCGGTCGTGCTTAAAGCTACGAACCTCTCATATCATGGAATATTTCATACTAAGGAAACAACCAAATTCATTCATCAATAATAATCCTAAACATAATCAATACATCTATGCAGTCACATATCATAGGAAGAATGTCTCAGACCAAAAATAGATCATCCCATGCAAATATCTCGAAGGGTGCTCGATGGAAACTCTATGTGATGAAGTGGCTCAATCACAAATTCCTATGCACATCATATATATATATGTGTGTGTGTGTGTGTTCAAAACATAACATCAATGCTTCAATCAACTGTCAGTTTCTAAGTTGAGTTCAACAATACAACATTTTGAAATTCAATTAGACTGTCCAAGGATTTGCATTTCCACTTTCCAATACTTATTCAATAGCTCCGCAAAACAAGCCTTCAACAACAAGTATCAGGACTATTGTAGGTCTAAATACACTAAAGAGGAAATTTTTAGGATGACCTTACGACATGATGAATCCCTAGAATATTATCAAGAAAGATACTAGCTTAGCTACAAAAGGGCCAGGTGCACACTTGACCCTGAGTCACTGAAGCTAGTCCTACTTAGAGGAGTAAGGGAAGATCTTCTGGATACCCTAAGATTGTTAGTAATAGGGGACATCTACCAGTCACCCTATGAGGATATCAAGGCTGTCTTTAGAAACCATTCTAGGGCAGCTAAGAAAAAGGGTAGGGGTAGTCAATTGATGGTCAGTCCATCCTTTTCTAATGCATCCATCAAGGGTGAAATTGGAAACATGCTGGAGGATTTCAAGAGTGAAATGTTGCGAACCCTTTCCCTACAGGTGGAAAATATGCACATTAAGAGAAAACAGGAGGAAGTAGAGAGAGCCTTAGGCATTTTATGCCCTAGATGCACCCTAGGAATGAATTTCCATTGAATTCAATTGAAATATACTTAGTCTCTGAAGAAAAGCACTCCACAAACAAGGAGCTGAAGGGGCGACTGAACAACTCTGCTACATAAATCAAAGGAGACCCCATGGCCCTAGGCCATACCAGCAGGGCATGCAAGGGTCATCCCATGCATATTACAACCCCAACTAGATCACATCCATTCCCTCTTAGGGTCCCCCTACTCATCCTTCCTGGTCTACACCTCCTCTTTGGTCCTTTACACCTCAGTATCACTCCCAACTAACCAGCCAGTCATTTAAACCATATGCTCCGCCACAACCTTAGTGGAATACACCACCCTAGGGGTGGAGGCCCCCATACAACAATGCCCCAGCTTTATTGCCTTCACCACCTGCTCAACCACAAATTTTACACTCTTCTCCACCTAAACAACCCCAGATGCTTGCGCAGCCAAATCCAAACCCGACCAGCAGATAGACACAACCAATATACAGTGAAGAGACATCCTATCCATCTTATGTTGTGGAAATTTAGGAAATGAACTTGAGATCTCGGAGAGTACTCCCAGACAACCAACCTCTACCTCCACCTAGGGAGGTTGAGAAAGAAAGAGAGGAAATCATGCCTAAGTAAATCCACAATCATTTCTTGAGAGATTAACCTAACCACTCCAGCCTACCCTAGAAGAGACTGGACTTCCGGGAGAATTGAAAAATCTATGTGTCAAAATTCCACTTCTCTAAGCTATAAAAGATGTGCCTATTTACAACAAGTTGATCAAAGAGAAGTGCTTCAAGCATCCAGGGAGGTGAAGAAGGGATAGCCCTACCATTAATGTCATTGGACAACTTTCCTACTTGATGCTGGGTATGTCCAAAGTATTTGGACCCTATAAGCCTTGTAGTAGATGCGCACATCAATGGCACCATTCTCCCACACACTTTGATTGATCTTAGAGCTGCCATTAATGTGATGACCAAGGACACCATGCTCAAGCTCAACCTCCATGGTTCATTTAAAAAGACCACAAAAATCCCAAAAATTGCAGAACACTCCACAGTGACCCCTGAGGGGATTGTGGAGGATGTGATGGTCTCCATTGACTCTTGGGAATACCCTGTAGATTTCCTAGTTCTCCAGCCTAAGGCCAAGTTTACTGGTTACCATCTCATCCTTGGGAGGCCCTGGCTAGCCACTGTCGATGCCTACATTAGCTGCAGGGTTGGAAATATGACTATCAAGAATGGGCATATGTCCAAGAAGTTAGTCATATATCCTCCTGCTTAGCCATCTATAGAGCATGAATTACCTTTATGGCTGGAATAGGAGGAAGAAGATGAAGTTTATTCTACCCAACTCTATACCTTAGAAACAACTATGGGAGGGGGACAACCGGATGAAGATGATTTGATTGAACACATACTCAAAAGTCCAACTCCCAGTACAGTGTCCTTAGAAGAAGTAGTAAAGGAAACCTATAAAAACCATCAAATTGATCGATGCTTAGCCAATTCCAACCTTATCCATGTCAAAACCATAGAATTCAGCCTTGAGAGAACTTTGAAAATCAACCCATCTCTTTCTCTTCACCAAGAAGAAAAGTTGTGCAACATACTAAAGGAACACCTGGATGCCTTTGCTTGGAGATACAAATAAATGAAGAGAGTGCACCCCTTGGTGTGTACTCACCACATTTATATCAAAGAAGGTTGCAAACTAGTTTGGTAACCCCAAAGAAGTATGAATCCATGTCTCAAAGATATAATCAAAAAATAACTACAAAAGCGGCTAGATGTAGGATTCATTTACCCTATCTCCGACAGTGAGTGGGTCTCTCCTTTGGTGTTGGTTCCAAAAAATCATGGTAAGAGGAGGATTTGTGTCGATTACAGAGAGTTAAAAAAAGCCACAAAGAAGGACCATTTCCCTCTACCTTTCATCGACCAAGTGTTAGATGGCCTGGCAGGGAAATTTTTTTTCTCTTTCCTAGATGGGTTCAACGAGTACAATCAAATCCAGATCATCCCAAAAGACTAGGATAAAACCACCTTCCTTGTCCTTGGGGTAATTTCGCTTATAGGGTCTTTCCTTTTGGCCTATGCAATGCTCCTACCACTTTCCATAGAGCAGTCCTTAGTATCTTAGCTGAGTTAGTCCATGATGCAGTAGAGATTTATATGGATAATTTTACACCTTATGGATGTGATTTCCAGGAGGCTCTGTCCAAATTAGGTAAGGTGTTGAACAAATGCACTAAAATGAACTTGTCTCTTAGTCTCGAAAAATGTGAGTTCTTGATGACTGCGGGGACTATGCTAGGTCATTCAATATCCCAACAAGGACTGCAGGTGGACCCAAACAAAATAGCTATCATCCAAAGGGTCCCACCTCTGCAAAAGTAGAGAGATGTTAGAAGTTTCCTAGGGTTAGCTGGATATTATCGAAGGTTTATAAAAGAATTTTGCAAGTTAGCTTCTCCTTTATTTGGGTTGTTGGCCAAAGACTCTGAGTTTGTATGGTCAAAAAGGTGTCAAGAGGCCCTAGACACCCTAAAGGACAAGTTAACCACTGCAACGATTCTTTGAGTCCCAAATTGGGCCCTTCCTTTTCATATACATGTTGATGCCTCACACAAAGTTCTAGGAGCATCTTTAGTCTAAATAGATGAAAAATTGCCTTATGCCATTTACTTTCTCAGTAAGAATCTATCAAAGGCCAAACTAAACTACATAGTGACCAAAAAGGAGCTCCTGGCTGTTGTGCATTCATTGAACAAATTTAGGCGTTACATTAGAGGTTATCAAACATTTGTACATACTGACCATGTTGCACTCAAATATTTAATGAATAAACCTAATGTGAATACTCGGCTTATTAGATGGTTACTTTCATTACAATAGTTTGATCTAACCATTCTTTATAAGCCTGGCAAGGAAAATTTTGTTACAGATTTTTTGTCCAAATTAACCTTTCCTATAGGTGAGGAAGAAATGGTTGATGATCAGTTACCGGATGAACACTTATTCACCATTTAAGTTCTCTCTCCATGGTTTTCTGACATAGAAAACTATTTTTTGTATGCATAGTTCTCACCGAATTTGTCCTCCAAAGATAAAAACAAGATTGTGAGGAAGAGCACCCCATTCACTTGGATTGGGGGCAACCTCTTCAAACTAGGCATGGATCAAATTCTGAGAAGGTGTGTCAGGGAGGAGGAAGTCTTTGACATCCTTCTAACCTGTCATGATGGGCCTTGTGGAGGTCAATTTGCAGCAAAGAGGACAACATTCAAGTTGTTATAGGTTGGTTATTATTGGCCCACTCTTCATTAGGATGTGAAAAGATATACTAGTCAGTGTGATTAGTGCCAAAGGATGGGAATGCCTACTCAAAAGGATGAAATGCCTCTACAACCTCAAGTGACTTTTGATCCATTTGACAAGTGGGGCATGGATTTCATTAGACCTATTGACCTTCCTTCCAAGCAAAAGAAGTACATCATTATGTGCACTGACTATCTAACTAAGTGGGCTAAAACTAAGGCAATCAAGGTGGCAACAAAGGAGAAGGTGGCTGAGTTCTTAAGGGAAAATGTCTTTTACAAGTTTGGGTACCTTAGAGAATTGGTCACTGATCAAGGCAGCCATTTTACATCCAACATGATTGAATGCTTGTTAAGCCAACATAAGATCAAGCATAGGATCTCCACTCCCTATCACCCACAAGCTAATGGGAAAGTGGAGGTGACCAATAGAGTGCTGGAGGGCATCTTGACCAAAGTGGTTAGCAGCAGTGAAAACGATTGGGTAGATAGAGTAGTTGAGGCCACTTGGGCCTACAATACCACCTGGAAGACCACCACTGGATTCACACCCTATGAGTTGGTCTATGGGAAAAATGCCCAGCTATCTATTGAATTTGAGTACAATACATTGAGGATGGCAGCCCAACTAGATCTAGATCTCAGTAGTGCACCAAAAGAGAGACTACTCCAATTGAATGGGTTAGATGAGTTCAAAATGAAAACCCTCCTACACATAGAGGTAACTCAAATTCAGAGGAAGATTTGGTATAACAAGAACATAAATGAAAATCAATTTCAAGAAGGTGATTGAGATTTTTTATATGATTCCAGATAGAAAGACTTTAAGGGCAAGTTAAGGACTAGATGGTTAGGGCCTTATGTCATAGAGAAATGTCATGATAATGGTTCTGTGCAGATTAGAACCATAGATGTATAGGCCATTCCTTTACTTGTTAATGGGAAGAGATTGAAAGTTTACAAAAGGCCACTGTCAAAGCAATATTTCATTGATGGTATCAAAAAAATAGTGATGGTGGTGGAGCAAGTATCAGCTCCTACCTCATCAAGTCATTGAGAAAAAGAAAAAAAAAAAGAAAAATAAGGAGACTCAGGTGAAAACCTCCATGAGGCGCCTGAGTCCCATTGTTGGGTTGAACACCTCTTGAGGCGGCCCAATGGTGTCAAAAAGAAAAAGAGAAATAAAAAGATCTCTAGGTGAAAACCTCTCTTGAGGCACCCAGGGCAAGCAGTTAGGATGAAAACCTCTTGGAGGTAGACTAATTGTTTTTCAAAAAATATAAATAAAAAAAAAGAGAAAAGAAAAATTATGAAAATATTGTTTGCAGGTCAATAGGAGGATGATCAGAGCAACAATGGAGAATCAAAACGGACCTATTCAGCTCATATTTTTATTTCTCCATTCATTATCCTTCATCATTCCACCATTCCTTTCATTTTTTTCACTCATTTGCCTCAATTTGCAAGGGTTTTGTGTTTTCTACAAGATTCCCTGAAAACCTGTACAACAATCTTGTAGGAATTACAGTGGCTTGGGAATCCTAAAGAAAGTGACCCTAGAGCAAGAAAATGGCATGCCCATGTCAAAGAAATAAATTCCTACATCACCATCTCATTACCATACGTCTCTCCACCATGATCGCCCCCTGTATTCATTAAAAAGAATTAGTTTCCAAAAAATTACAATTTAAAAAAAAACACACACACACACAGAGGAAAAAATATGAAGACAGAGAGCAAGGGGAAAACACCTAAAGGTTATTCTTCATCATTCAAAAACCCCTAGGCATCCTCTCTGCCCATGCTAATCATCCTCAGATCCCAACAGTAGAATATGATTAAAATTTTTGAGGGAGAAGCAGCTATAGGACATACTATAGGAAATCCTATAGCAGCCTATACCACAAAACATAAATCATAGGTTGCAGAAAGCTTCAAGCATGGATATCGAAAGGTGGAAGAATGCCCTCCAGAGAATAGAAGCAACATCAACATCATCATCATCAACACTAGGTACCTGCACATCAAGGAAAATCATCAAAGGAAAATTAAAAAAAAAGGAAAAGAGGAGAAATCACATGTAGCCAACATGTTAGTGTCAGCCTGTGAAGCCTTCCACCAATTATCAAATATGCTCTTATAAAGTGGTATTAGGGTGTCAAAGTCAAATTTGTCATTTTAGTGAGTCTTCAAGTAAAATTTGGTCATTGGGTATTAGGTCCAGGATTTGTTTTCATTCCTTCCAAAGTCTTCCAAGTATTGGTCCATGTCACCATTCAAAATAGTGTGTGATCATTAAAAGAGTTGTCATCATTATTTCATGTTCCAATGGGTCATTTTACACCTTGTTTGTGCTTCAATTGTGCTCAGGTAAGATTCATTTCCCTCTCCTAGGGTTTTTTTCTCTAAGAAAGAAAAAATGAATTTAGAAAAAGTGGGAGAGGTTTTTGTCCACAATAGGCCAAGGAAGAAAAACATCCTTCACTTTTTACACAGGTGTCATGGTTTTAGAGAAATATCAAAAATATAGTTGCCTCAAGAGAGTTGATGCACTTCTAGAGTGACCTTGGGAATATCTATCCTAGATGAAATGTCCAAATGAAAATTTTGATGATTCAAATGCTAACTAGACAAATACATATTTCCAATGAGCTATCATGAGCTCAATTTGGAGTTGAGGAAGACCTTCAAAAGTTGACTGCGAAAACACTTTGCATTTTAGTAGCTTAATTCTACACATTTTGACCAGTCTTGGGAGATTTGAATTTTGACAGGAAAAATGAACTCAAAATTGAAACATTCAAGATGTTCTAGAAACTAGACTTGATAATATTTCCAAGGAGCTATCACATGCCCAATTTGGACATCAATAAGGCTGTCAAAAGTGAGTTTGAAGTTTGCTCTATGCACTAGAGGCCGACACTATGCTTTTCATTGGAGGAATTTTTGAGGAAATTGCTTACATATCTGGATTTAGCATGATGCGAGTATCAAACCTAGAAAATATCAGCAATTTTGGAGCAAAACTGGGTCACAAAAAGGTCAAAAAACCATAAAAACATGACCTCTTTGCCTCTTTTTGGACACATAGAAACAACCTTGGAAGATTCCACTTTTGAGGGGGGGAAATGGCCTCCAAATGAAAAAATTCAAGATGTTCCATAAAATAGACAGGAAGAACTTTCCAATGAGCTATCTTGGGCTCCATTTGGCTAAGGGGAAGGCCTCTAAATATAGCTGCGAAGTGGCACTACGCATAGAGCTAGTTTGCCCAAAAATTCAATTTTTGCCTAGTTTTTCTACAAGTTGACTTTTTCTCCCATCATGGATGAATTTATGATTGTAAATGATGCTATGCTATGTGAATGTAATTTTAAAATGACATTATATGGTATATTCATCATTTTGAGGTGGTTTGGGGGTAAATGAATCAGTTTCCATGGTTTTAGAAGCAAGCTGTTACACTGCCTATATTCCTGCTCCTTGTTTGGAAATGGTTGAAACTACCCCTCTTCTCATGGATTCGACCCCTAAAGGTTAGGATGAGTGGTATGGTTGTCTATATTATGTATTTTATTCCTCATTTGTAAAGGTTGGACTCTTTTGGATGCTCTGAGCTACATTGTACATCTCTACAACAGTTTGGCAATGAAATAAACCAAGATTTGCAACTATTTTTGTGGGATTCTTGTGGTAATGTGTTTTTGCATAGTTTCTCCTTCTGTCATTAATTTTTCTCATGTGTTATGTGTGCAAAAATCTAATTCATTCTTCTTAACTAAATGAAATCAAGATAGATAGGTAGAATACATTGGTGACAGTGCTCTGCCTTGGGAATACATTTATGTTTTTGATGTTTTCTATTGTTTGAAGAGGACTCATGATCTTTGCATGCCCTATTTAGCTCCTCACCAATCTTACACCTACCATCTCACTCAATTCCAAGTGCCAAAACACTTACCTACCTCTCCCCATAGAACACCCTGCATTCCTGACTTGATTTCCCGGACCCAAAACTGCCTGCTCCATTTGATCCAGCAACAAAACCATCAAAATCAACCAAAAAACCCTAGAGCTACTACAACTAGCCTAAAATCCATATTTTCAGTCATCTCGACTAAGATTGACAAGGAGATATCCCTCTCGCAACCTAGTAGGGCTAGCTACCAGGTTAAGCTTGGATTGTGGTTATCATAGGATTGTCTCCCTTCAGCCTGAGGTCAATCTGGGCTCTAACATAGTGGCGACCATACTGGGGAATGTAGTTTTATGTTCCTCAGAAAAATGTATCAAGTTTAGATCTGATTGTTGATGGTGGACAATGATTAAACACTGGAAGTCTGAAATCATTCACCTGGCGACTCCAGTGTTGAAGAATCCCAAGGTTCAAAATTTTTATGGCAACTCTACTCTTCAAAAACCAGCAGCCTGAAGAATTTCTTGGTGAATTCATTATTATCAAAATGGATTCACTTGATCGAAGGTATGCTCCCATGAGCCGAGATCACATTCTAGGTTTTCCAAATAAAATTCCTAAGGTAGATTGGCAAAGGAATTTGCTTATGTTTAAAGATGATGATAGGAATGATGCTGCTTTACATCTGGTTAGATTTCACATGCATATTCGCAAGTTGAAGGTTGATTTTCCTTAAGACTGCTTGATGAAGATATTCATGGCCACTCTTGAAGGTGAAGCCCGATCTCTGTATGAAAGTTTGCCGCCTGCTAGTATTTACTGTTTGAAGGATTTTCGTACCATGTTCTTTGAAAGATATAAATAATCTTGTCCATCCTTAATATCAGTTCAGAACTGTTGTACACATGTTTCTAGTTTTATTGAAAATCTTGAGAAAATTTATGAATATGATGACTTCATGGACGATGAGATCATGGAAGCCCCGTATGAAAATCCATTTCAGCCGCATAAAGAGAGCTTAGAGGACACTTATCAAGATGCTTCAGAACATTTGCAACAGGTTCAAGATCTTAGTACCATGGAAGATGATGAAAGAGAAGGTCTTGTTTTAGATCTGCTCATAGCAGGAGACAGTATGCAGGGAAATCAAGTTTCAATTTCAGATTGTGATAAAGTCAAGTTGCCTATTTTAGATCTAGATTTAGATTGTGATGATGAAGAGTACCTTGTTTTGAATCCCATAAAGGAGAGCTTTGTTGTTGAGATCATCTAGAAGGAAGAAAACAAAGTTATTGACCTAAGTGTTCTCATTTCATTAGAGCAAAGCTTTCACGAGGAGGTAATCCAGTCCTTTTATGAAAAACAAGATGAGATCTTTGTTTAGGTAAGTGAAAAAAATCTTTGGATAACTCAGTGGTAAATGATAGAAGTGTTAGTTTTGAGTTTCAAGAACCATTTTTAGTTTTCCCTCATATGACTGATGAGTGTGATAAGAAACATGACAATTTGATTGCCATTTCATATGAAGATGATCAACAATGTTTTCAAATTACAAAAGACCAGGGAATTGAGGACTGCCACTTAGGTTTTTCATGTTTTTCATGTTATTTCAAGAAGACAATAATCATTTGAACAAAAGAAAACAAAAGGTACTATCTCCTCTATCTGAAGATGAGATAGATCGACTCCTAAAAGGTCCTGTTACAGTAGGTCTGTAGTGTGCACATGGTCAAGAAGGTGTTGGTGAAACTTCTTCCACTTTTGAAAATGATGACAATCTTGAAATTAGATTTATAGATCAACGAAAAGATAATGTTTTCCTTTATGAAGATGATATGGCTGTCATGTTTGATAATCTTGAAGAATTTTTTCTATTTAGGAATGGCTTAGACTATGAAATTGAGGAATATGAGCATGAGAGAGACAATATGCCAGAAATCAAGTTAGAATTTCTCATGCTCGAGGAATTTACAACCAACACTCAGATAGTAGAAGCTTATACTTCTCAATGCCTTCCTATAAATCAGCAACCAACTGTTCTTTCAAATCAGAATGAAGGGAGCACTTGTATTTTTGTTGCTGGATCTCGAGACAAGCTAGTGCTTCAGGATTTTCAAGATCCCTTTAGTATTCTTTTGTAAGCATTGGAGAAGATAAATGTTGTTTGGTTTGTTAGCATAAGCCTTGGTTTCAGTTGTTATTGTGAGTTTCCTACGTGTACATTGTTTTGCTTGCTCGGGGAAAGTGAGAGCAAAATTTCAGTAAGTAGCCATCTGCTGGATTGGTTACATTGGAAGGCCCACTTCACATGATTATACATATTTCATCAGTAGGCAGGTGGTTGTCATCATGATTTGAAGCCCTCAAATCTCGATGGTTTGCTGCCATTAAAAAACTTTGTAAGTACTTGTTTCAGTTAAGTGAGTCTTGAGTCATTTTTTGTTTTAGTCAGTTTCAAGACAGTTTCAAAGTCAGTTTGTGTCATCAATTTGTCAGTTTTTAGTCATGTAAAATGGATAAGGCTACTAGGTCTACAGTGTTCTTGGCACCTCCAAGGAGCTACCATCCCCAATGGAGCCAATGTTAGTGTTAATCTGTGAAGCCTTCCACCAGTGATCAAGTATGCTCTTATAAAGTGGTATTAGGGTGTCAAAGTCAAATTTTGTCATTTTAGTGAGTCTTCAAGTAAAATTTGGTCACTGGGTATTAGGTCTAGGATTTGTTTTCACTCCTTCCAAATTCTTCCAAGTATTGGTCCATGTCACCATTCGAAAGAGTGTACCATCATTAAAAGAATTGTCATCATTATTTCATGTTCCAATGGGTCATTTTACACCTTGTTTGTGCTTCAGTTGTGCTCAGGTAAGGATCATTTCCCTCTCCTAGGGTTTTTGTTTTTGAGCAATACAAAATGAATTTGGAAAACATGAGAGTGGTTTTTGTCCACAATCGGCCAAGGAAGAAAAGCCTCCACTTTTCACACAGGTGTCATGGTTTTAGAGAAATCTCAAAAATACAGTTGCCTCAGGAGAGTTGATGCATTTCTAGAGTGACCTTGGGAAAATCAATATCTCTCCTAGATGAAATGTCCAAATGACTTGCTTGATGATTCAAATGATAAATATACAAATATATATTTCCAATGAGCTATCATGAGCTCAATTTGGAGTTGAGGAAGACCTTCAAAAGATTACTGCAACAACACTCTGCATTTTAGCGGCCTCATTCTGCACATTTTTACTATTCTTGGGAGATTTGAATTTTGACAAGGAAAATGAACTCCAAATTGAAACATTCAAGATTTTATGGAAATTAAATTCAATATGATTTCCAACGTGCTATCACACTCCCAAGTTTGACATCGGGAAGGCTGTCAAAAGTGAGTTTGAAGTTGGCGCTACGCACCAAAGGCCAACGCTACGCACCAAAGGCCAGCGCTACGCTTTTCATTGGAGGAATTTTTGAGGAAATGGATTACATATTTGGATTCATCATGATGAGAGAATCAAACCCAAAAAAATTTCAGCAATTTTGGAGCAAAACTTGGTCACCAAAAGGTCCAAAAACCATCAAAAAATGACCTCTCTGCCTCTTTTTGGACACACAGAAGCAGCCTTGGGAGATTCCACTTTTGAGGGGGCAAATGACCTCCAAATGCACAAATGCAAGATGTTACAGAAATTTTTGGCTCAATTTGGCTAAGGGGAAGGCCTATAAAAGTAGATGTGAAGTGGCACTATGCACCTGGCCAGTGGCACTACACATAGAGTGAGTTTGCCCAAAAATTCAATTTTTGCCTAGTTTTTCTACAAGTTGACTTTTTCTCCCATCATGGATGAATTTATGATTGAAAATGATGCTATACTATGTGAATGTAATTGTAAAATTACCTTAGAGGGTATAATCATCATTTTGAGGTGGTTTGGGGGTAAATCAATCAGTTTCCATGGTTTTAGAGGCAAGCTGTTCCACTGCCTATATTCCTGCTCCTTGTTTCGAAATGGTTGAAACTGCCCCTCTTCTCATGAATTTGACCCCTGAAGGTCAGGATGAGTGGTTTGGTTGTCTATATTATGTATTTTATTCCTCATTTGTAATTTTTGGACTCTTTTGGATGCTCTGAGCTACATTGTACATCTCTACAGTAGTTTGGCAAGGAAATAAACCAGGATTTGTAACTATTTTTGTGGGATTCTTGTGGTAATGTGATTTTTCATAGTTTCTCCTTCTATAATTAGTTTTTCTCATGTGTTATGCGTGCTAAAATCTAATTCATTCTTCTAAACTAAATGAAATCAAGATAGATAGGTAGAATACATTGGTGACAATGCTCTGTGTTGGGAATACATTTAGTTTTTTGATGTTTTCTACTATTTGAAGAGGACTCATAATCTTTGAATGCCATCCTTAGCTCCTCAACAGTCTTATACCTACCACCTCACTCAATTCCAAGTGCCAAAACACTTACCTACCTCGCCCCATAGAACACCTTGCATTCTTGACTTCATTTCCCGGACCCAAAACTGCCTGCTCCATTTGATCTAGCAACAAAACCATCAAAATCAACTAAAAAACCCTAGAGCTACTACACCTAGCCTAAAATCCATATTTTTAGTCAGTCATCTCTACTGAGATTGACAAGAATAGAGCCCTTTCCTGACCTGGCAAGGCTAGCTACTAGGTTAAGCTTGGCTTGTGGTTATCCTAGGATTGCCTTCCTTCAACCTGAGGTCAATCTAGGCTCTAACACAACACACAACAAAAACCTCATTTCTTCAAAAAATTGTAGCAAGGTGTTGTTACTACAGGTAAGTATCTCACTTCCACTTTCTCATCTTTATAATGTGATCAAAAGATGTAAATGTTATGAATGAGTTGGTTTATAAGAGAAATGTAGCCGGTTAACTTGACCACCTTTGTTTAGTTAGTGAGGAAAAAATAGTTAGTCCTCACACACGTGGAAATAGTCAAGTTAAAGAAAAGGAGGATGAGGTTGAAAGAAATTAAGCTACGGATGCCTGAGGTAGGATTTGATTACGAGGTGAAGAGAATGATGATGTGGTAGTGGGACCAACAATCCAAAAATAGATATTCATACCTCGACTGCCAACACACTACCTCACTCAAATAAACCATAAGAGGAAATAAACATTGATCCCCATGCATAGATGCATTCACATTATAGAGGCTCACACTAGCAAAGTCACTCTCCGCCCTCAAGCAGTCTACAGGAGAGGTAAATTTCATTTTTTTCCTGCACGTGACCACCTACATAATCCTATAGGGAATCCTATAGGATCCCACAAGAATCCTACAAGATATAGTCAAGAAGTCTATAGGATTTGAAATGAGAAATTTGAGAGGGATAAAAATGGGGGTCGACTATATCAAGAATTCTAAGGAGGTAGGCTCTACATTTGCTCCTATCTTTCCAAGTGAAAGGAACAAAAAAATCCTCTAGTTTGTTGAAATTGATTGCAGTAAAAGGGAATTGTATCCACAGAAATTTCATTTCAATTTCCTCCTTCACTAAAATTTAGTATCAAACATCTCTGCTCTTCTATCCATCAAACAAAATGACAGGGGATTTTAATAGAAGGGAGCCCATAAACACCGTGAGGATTCACCAATACCTTCCTATGCTAGAAATATTCACAAGGCATAATGGGATGGGTTTCTTTGAGAAATTAAGGAGGTATGATGATGAAGTAGGAAGATATTTTTCTCTCTCCCTCATTCCATTGACTAGGACCCATGCCACTATTGTGGTGAGAGGCCTCTCCATCGATCTCACCCCTAAACTCATAAGCAGAATTACCACACTCCCCTTAGGAGTGCCGTGGAGAAAGGAAGACAAGGGCAATAGCCAAACTGCAAAGAAGAAAATATTTTTAGAGGGAGAGGAGGCCATGGAAGATAAAAATGGAGTAAGAAGAGCAAGCCTACCATTCCCTTAGAATGAAATAATCTAACACCTTGTAAAATATATATCATGTGAAGGTAGGTACAATGTGGTATGTGGATACCACTTTAGGCTTCTTAAAGAATTGAGGTTTGGAGCAGATACACCTCCTCACCACAGACTCAACATACCCTACTTCCTTCCTCAATCACTGATAGATATGAGCATCAAGGTGCAAGAAGGAAACCACCAACAACTAGTGCATCATGGGTTAATTAGACTCATCATAGAAGTTTCCCTCCAAAACCTTAGAATTCCTATCACATGCACAATTTTCAGAGACATGTAGACAGAGGAGGATATAAAAGTCCTCGAATATGAAAAGATCCCTAGTGCCAGTGAAAGGGATGAAGAAGAAACTGAAAAAGATGAAGGAGAAGCAGAGAGGGATGAAGAGGAAATATATGAGGAAGAAGAGGAAGAGAAAGAGAAGGAAAGTGGTGAAGAAACAAAAGAATATGCCAAGGAGGAAACTTATGAACAAGGTTAGGAACTAGAGGGAGAAGAAGAGGAGAAAGACAAATATGAATGAGAAATGGAAAATAGGAGGTAGAAGGCAAGGAGGAGTCACCTAGGGTGTCTCTAGAACCCATTGAGAAAGAGGCAGTAGCTGCCCTCACTTCCCTTAGCACCCCTATCAAACAAAAAGGAAAAAGACAAAGACAAACTTCTTTGTATTTTAGAACAAGAAAAAGTAAAAGAATAAGGAAGGGAAAACCTTAAAATCCCACCAAGTTTCCCATTGTTATTGAAGACTCGCTTAAACAACAGGAGAAGATGGCTCTTCTTATAAAAACGCAAGGAGAAGGATCCTCAGGACAAACCTCCCCTAAGTCTTCTATCACTTATGTGAGAAGGCCTGTGACTAGATCTGCCTCATCCAAGGAAAAGACATCCTATAGGAAACACAACAGGACCTACAAGAAGCAGAGGCAATCCTACAGGAAACTCTGCTAAACCTGCAGGAAACTGAAAAATTGGATAAGGAAGGGAGTATGTCGCAAGAAACAAAGAAGGAGGACCTAGAGTTAAGGGAACCTAGTCCTCAACCTAACCTTGACTCCTACTACATATTTATTGAAGGGGGTAGGGTCATTCCACAAAAAATTTCCATCCCATTATTCTATAAGCTTGAGAAAGAAAGAGCAAGAACACATAGATGGATGTAGATTGCCAAATCCAAAGGAGTGGAGGACATAGGTCACATGGACAAAAAGTGCAAAGAGATGGGAAAAGAACTAAGTAGCCTGAGGGATAGAGAGGCCATAATGAAAGCTTAGTTGGAGGCAAAAAATGCATGGTTGAAAGGATAGCTACAAGAAATAGAGAATCAATTGGTAATCATGGCGAGTCTATCCCTAGAGGCAATCTAGCACAGGATGCCATCTAAGTCCTATGCATTATATCTTAAGGAACAATGGCTGCAATTCGAAATTGAGATCCTAGCACAAAGAAGCACTATGTCATTCCAGGATTATAGACAGTTCATTGATCTTTGTGATCAAAGCACATTGGAGGATAGGGCTAAGATGTCTGAGTTCTACTTGCATAACATGGCCTTGACATATCTGAATGTATGTGACCCTAATGCAAAACTAGGGGATTTACAGTTGATGGCTTTGAAATCATGGATGAACCATGAGGAAGTAAGGGCTATAGAAATGAAGAAAATATTGGAAAGGGAACAAACAAAGCCTCTCATGATAAGAGATGAGCAGTCAAATCTAATGGCTGTCATCAACACACATAATTTAATTGCAAATGATGCTCAACTTGCACCCACGTATCTTGCTACCCAAGAGCAAGAAATTACACATTTTGAGGATATGTTCAGGCTTTTAGGGGCTGACAGCATGCAATATTTCCAAAGGAGATGGAATACTTTGCCATATAGTTTGAAAATCATAGAGTACCATTCTCCTCAAAGAATGAGAGAAGCAATGAACATGACACCCATGTACAAGCAAACCATCTAAAGGCTCAAAATCAATTGGATTGGCTTGAGACTTATTCTACCACTACTCTTGGGGATGTTAGAAGAAAGGAAGGAAGAGGAAGAAAGAAAATAGTGGGAGGAGATATAAAGGAAGGCAGGATTCTATGCTCAAGAAGAGGAAACCACAATAGAAGCATGGGATGTCAGGGAGGCCACTAGGGCTATAAAATATATGGATATTGATTGAGTTGCTTAGAGGATGAGCAACACTTTCAGTAGGGGGTGATGATGAGCCTCATCATTGGGTAACTATATGCACCTTAATTCACCTCCTAACTTAGTCAAATCAACTCTTATCACAATGTATTACATGTTTTGATTATAATTTGTTTAATGAAATGAGTCAAACTGAGATATTATGCCTAGTGGACTAATGTGCATTGAATGTAGGTGTGTGAGAGAAAATCAGAGATTTTGACAAGATTAAAGGCTAAAAATCGAATGGGACAAGGAAGAGATATTGTAGGAGGTAAATCCTCCTCATTTACTCCTCCCTCATTCGAATATTCTTCCATCAATCACACTAGCTCGGAGTACAAGCAACCAAGTCATGAAGATCAAAAGGCAATTGAGTAAGTGAAAATCAAAGAGTTAATTTATCTTGAATTTGGAAGTTTTGCCTCCCTATATTTAAGGAATTCATTGGAGACTTTATTTTTATAAATAAAAAGGCTTAGAGCCTCCTTAGGATTCAATTTTTTGCTGTAAAAAAACACTAGTTATTTTGGAGCTCAAGACTTGTGGAAGACATTGCTATGTAATTTTCTGTTTTGATAATGAGAATGAGATTTTTCTTGATCCAACACTAAGTTAACTCAGAGGGCTGAAGCTCTTGGGTTAGGACCCAACCCTAGCAGCAAAGGCTCCTCTTCTTGTATCTGTATGCTTAGATTGATTTCATAGATTCATGGTTAAATTGTCCTTAGAAGTACTTCATTGCAAGTGGTGTAGATTTGATTAGTTTGTTTATTAGTTTTCTTCCATTTGTTCTTTACTTCAGTAGTAGTTTAGAAGAGATAAAGGAACATAAAAAATATGTCAATAGGTGTTTTGGCCTCACTTCTTCCTTCAGGGATCATGATTTGAGGACATGACTCCTATGCAGCCCCAAAAAGATAGAATTCTACTTTCTCATAGAATTTAGAGTTTTCTGTACTTAAGCCAGGATTTGATCAGTTTGCAAAAGTAGGCTCTAGTTATCATTTATTCCATATTTATTCCTATAGTAGATCTTAACAATGATTCCATCTTATTCTGCAATTTTCCTCATGCATGAAGTAAACAACTAGCTCATTAAACAATGTCTTCCTAGCTTATTGAAATTCTCCTTGTTTACATGATTTTTGCGAAAATATCAATGTTTGATGCAGTGCAAGTGTTTCAGAATTAAAGAGAGATCTCATAGACAACAACCTCCTTCAAACTTCATCCATCCATGATCATTCCTTGCTTTCACTAAGAACCTCACCAATTTCATCATTTTACAAGGAAACTTCTCCAAGCATGTTGAGCAAATCCAGCCATCTCCCAACCTTGGTTTTGAGTTCTGAGTGATCCTAGGCATTTTATTGCTTCATTCCATCCACCAACCACCTTCCCTAAGCCTTCCATCACCTTTAGTACCCATCAATTTTTTCTTGGTTGTATCCTGTAGAAATATAGGGAATCCTGTAGGTTTTTAGGACATCTTGTAGGTTTTCCTGTAGTGGCCTGTTTTGAGGTCGAATTGAGGGAAAATGCTTTAGGAAGCTAGAAAAGTTCACCTAAGGGTCTGCAAAACCTTCCAACCATCCACCAGCATTCCTAAGCCACTTGCCACATCACCAAAAGAGATTAGCTTTCACACTTTTTCATAAAAAAGGACTAAAGGAAAAACATATTTATTTTCATTCATTTACATGCACAGTAGTAGCATGTTTTATGTTTTTAATTTAGATGCTTAAGATAGTAGAATTTCATACATGTTAACCTAGAATTCTTTCTTAAGCATAGTCTCTTAGGCATTAGTTAGAAAATGGTGTGATTTTAGCATTAGATTTCAGTCTTTTTCCTTATTGCAGTAGACAAGCTTTCTCTTAGAGTAGATTTCTCTTTCCCTCATCAGTAATCAAGCTTCTTCTAAATCCATAGAAGTCTGGCTTGAAAAACCCTAGTGGTCTCTCACCAGCTGAACAATGACAAAGGTCACAACCATCACTTTTAATTGTGTATACAAAAATGTCACGTCCAAGTTTGTACGAACCCTGAGTTGATAAAGTAAAGTTGGTAGCCCTAGGAGTTGCAACATTCTGGCTGCAACACTGGTGCTCATCACCCAGTGCTACCATTTCCACCATAAAGATCCAACTTGAAGTGCTAAAGGATCCTAACGGGGGGGGGGGGCGGGGGAGGGGAACCTCTTCCATATATAGATATGGGTGATAATGTGAGTGAAAATAACCTAATATTAGCTAAGGTCATCAAGACATCGAAGTTTCCAGTAGTCTGACACCCCCAACCATACACCATTGGTCGGTTGAGCCATAGAAAATACATCATGTTTATCATATGATATCAAGCCATTCAAAGATCAAGTACTGTGTGATGTTTCACCACTTTAAGTTTGTGATGTTCTTTTAGGAAAACCTTAAATTTGAAAACACCACATTGTTTATGAGTTTCATCCTCATAATTCCATCATTACTCTCAAAAGTTGGCTCTACACGATACTAGAGGTAGTCCCAACTACTGGAATTTCATTAATCTTAGTAAAATAGTGCCAAAAGGTAATCTCTCAAGTTGCAAATTTTGTTATCTTCATTTTTCAACCATATGGTTAATGGAAGGTAAATACAACCACCACAACCTCTCCAAGAGGCCTATCTACAAAACATAAGTAAGTGGACAATATTGTAGATACATACAAATATATTAACTCTGCCTATGGGGGTGCCTTTGCATTGTCAGCTCAAACACTCAATTGACTTCATACATGGTTCTCTTTTACCTAATGGCCAAATATATAGATACACTCTCTTGAAGAATGAGGAAATAAACCATGAGATTCATGAGATCATCCAAAAGGGCCACATTTGAATGAGCTCCTCACCTTGAGGGAGTCTAATGTGCTACTCAAGAAGAAGGATGGGACATGGAGACTTTATATTGACTATAAATATTTGAAAAAATTCACTATGAAGAAAAGATATCTAATCCACAGGATTTAAAATCTTCTTGACCAATTTAAGGGTGCCAAGTTCTTTAGGAAAACTTATCTAAGTCAAGTGAACACTAGGTTCCAATTGAACAAATGCATGTATAGAAGATATCATTCAAATCTAAAAAAGGCATTTTCTAGTGGTTTGTGATGTCCTTCAACTTGACTAGTTCTCTAGAAATGTTCATGAGGATGATGGAGGATATCATACTACCATTCATAAAATATTTTGTGGTTGTATATTTGGATGTGATCCTCATGTTCAATAGAACCTAGGTGGAAAATTTGCAAACATTCAATAGGTCATGAGCACCCTGTGAAAACAAAAGTTGTATGCAAATATGAAGAAGTTCTTGTTTGGCATGCAAATATTTCAATATTTGGTATACATTGTGGATGAAGATAGGTTGCATGTGGACCTAGCCAAGATCCAAGTCATTCAATATTGACTAGCACCAACAACTCTTACAGAACTCCATAGCTTCTTGGGCCTTGCTAACTTTTACTGAAGGTTTGTGTTGGGGTTCTCTCATATCACTTGGCCCTTAATTTAAATGACCAAGGGTGAAAAAATAAAACATTTCATGGTTTTAGTCACAAAAGAAAGCATTCAAGGATATGAAGCACTTACTTTTGTTTGAAGCAATCCTCATCATGCCATACCTACCAAAAACATTTGAGATTGAGATAGATACCCTTGACTCGTTTAGAAAGGAAATACAATGGCCTATCAAAGTGAAACGCTCTCATATTGTTTAGAGAGACCATTTCTATGAAAAGGAGATGTGCTCCATCATGCGGACCTACCAAAAATATAAGCATTATATTATTGGGAAAGATGAAATCACCCACACTGATCATAGGTGTCTGCAATTTATGTTGAGACAAGGAAATTTATAGAATGAATGATATATAAATGGTCCACGTACTTCCAAAAATTCCACTTGAACATAAAATACAAGAAGGGTAGCACCAGTCATGTCACAAGCTACATTAGTTAGCCCTCGATTGTGGTGCTTACCACAATTCTTAACTCTTATGGGAACAATACCTATAGGTGGCCAAAATTATACAATAGTGAATCTGACTTCACTACCACATAATAGATGTTGAGCATAGGAAAACATGTTCTAGACTTCCACCTACATAATACACTCTTATGCTACTTGGTCCACCTTTGTGTTCTTTCAAGAGAGTTTTCCAAGCTAATATGGGAAGCACACTATAGTTAAGTGGAAAGGCATTTTGGTGTGGAGAAGATAGTAGTAATACTTAAAAAGTATTTATATGAGCTAAAGCTTCGACAAGATGTCCAATGTTATATTAGATCATGCACTACCTAAGTCACTGCTAAACCAACCATCAAGAAGCAAGGGTTGTACACTCCTTTACCTACCCTAGACAATCCTTGGGAATTAGTATCCACGGATTACATGTCATATTTTTCCATCCACTAAGCATGGTAACCATTGCATGCATGTGGTTGTTGTTAGGGTTCGAACCTAACCTCTTTATTTATGTAATAATCCCAAGGGGCTGAGTCAGAGTCATAGTTAGTTAAAGAGTCAATAAATCCTACATTAATAATTGTAAGTGGTCGACCTGAATTATAAAAAAGGGACCACAATTAGTTGGAAAGGGGCCATAATTAATAAATAAAGTGGGTAACCCATGTTATGCAAGGGACCACTAGTAATTAGGGGTTTGGATGTCATTTAGCTATAAATAGTCTTAGTTAGTAAGGGAAATGATCATCGAACCATATTTTAATTGAGCTCTACTTTGTTGGAGGTTACTATTAAATTTTCATAGAGCTACATTGTCCTTTGCTTTGATAATTGCATTTCTTCATTACTACATTAAGTTCACCCCATATCATCATAACATTATTAAGATCTACACCATTATTCATCAAAATATGCAATTATATAGAAATAAGATCATCATCATCATCATCAATGCAGCGGAACATAAAGGAACAAAAAATGAAAAGCATGCACACACATAGAGACACTAGGATTGGTCCGAGACCAGGGAAAAACCCACTATGGGGAAAACCCTTGCAAATATTCTTCTTCTTAGATTGTCATCAAATGATTCAACAAAAAATAGTAAAATGATCCATAACTTTATCAATACAACAAAAACAACTATGATATCCATGACATAGATCTAATCATGTTTATAATCCAAACCCTCATTTTGATGGCTATAATGTGTTGTCAAAAACTGAAGTCAACTGCTGGATACTGGGGTCATTGTGTCGAACATTGTTGAACACTAAGCAGAAACTTCAGAATAAAAATATCTCATCCAGGAGTCCCAGACACAGGGAGGAGGAGCTTTGTGAGCCCCTATCGTAGATTTGGATGCTCTCTGCATAACTAGATGAATGCGTTTGGAATAGATCTAAACGCTCTCAAGTGAACTAAATGAGGGAGTCCAAGGTGAAACATACCAAAAATTGCTTCAATCCCTAGACACTCTCATAAGGCTATTGTGCAAGCATCTATGGCATCTCGGGTGCTCTCAAGACCACTATGTGTGAGGTTCCGAGGACTAATAAAGCCCAATCTAACCTTCAAGCCTTGAACGCTCCCATAACTCACTGTGCTAGTGTCCAAGGCTCCCTGGACACTCCCATTAGTTTGTGTGCTAGCGTCTATGGACTAAAATGTCCAGTTCTTTCCTAGCATCTGGGGATCAGAAAACCCTAAGTCAGAGTGAACCTTACGCCTATGATTTCAGACCCTTGCACAAACTCTTTTCGTCAAACTTGTGCATACCAAGATAATAAGAGAAGATAATATATAAATATTGAATGTGTCCAAATGAGCTTGAGGTATCTTCTATTAATAGGTTTTCATGAGGGTCCACTTGGGGTTAAGGCCGACCTAAGCAGTTACCCATGTGGTTAGGGCCGACCCATTCCATTATACATGTAAGAATAAAATAATTCATAATGCAAATTCCACTTGACCAAATTGGGTGATATTTAGGTTTATTTTGGCCCTATCGAAAAGAGGAATATAATGAAATCATCATATTAGTCTTTTGAGTTGTTCAAGGTGGAATTTGATCGTAGTTGCAAAAATTGACACTCCCTCTCAAGTAGGGAGAATTCCACCAGCCAATATTTATCCATCGATCAATATGTCATTTTAGAATCTTCAAGCCTCATCATGTATCATCTCTGTCATGTATTCATCGTGCCATGTCCATCTCTAGTGTCTCATAATCACAAATCATCAATTTACATCTTGATATATCCTTTGCTTATTCCTTCTTATCTCTTGATTGTTACTGCTCATATGTTGAACATTCTCGGATCTAGAAGAAGAAGATTTTGTTACTAGAGGGGAGCTCAAGCTACCACTCTCTATCCATCTACCTGCTACCTAGAATCTCTACCAATGGGTTGCTACTTGGAATATCATCATCAATCATCATCAAAGAGCATATCATCGGGGAGCACATCTCAACCTGGAACCACATTAGGGAGGACATATCAACCCATAATCTCATGGGGGAGCTATACATCTACAACCCCATATATAGCAATAGGATATCCAAACACATATGGGAGCATATCTCGACCCTCATATCTCATCGGGGATCTTACCCTCAACTTGGAATCTCAAAAGGGGAGTAACTCTCAACCCACTCCTATTGTGTACCGATATTCCCAACAATGACTTTTAGTAGTCATGTGGTAAAACACCTATATCATAATCACCTTGGTTTGTACCTCCCTAATTACGCTCTCAACTCATTGGCCAAATGAGGAGAGGTATTCCTAATAAGCCCTACTTCTGGGTATGATGCCAAGTTGGGTGTACTCTGCAAAGACACAACAAGGGAGCAACATTCTCTGACCCTATAAAGATAGGGGAGAAACATCCTCAACCATATGGGTAACAGATAGGGGAAACACCCTATTTTCCTGAGTTCCTTCAACCCTAGGATCCATCCATCTCATTTCCTCACCCTGGGAGCTTAAATAGGGAGGAAGAGTTGGCTCAGTGTCCTCGATTAGCGCTGCTCTCATCATACTCAAATCTGGTATCAACTTGTCTCAATAGAAGTTGTTTCCTATTCATATAGAAAATAAAATAAAATAACATGTTAGATCATATATATTCATATAAATCACAAAAGGATACCATAATCATCCTCCCTCTCAAGGCGGTGCCAACCACAAGCCTGCGCTTGTTTCAAACATCTGCACCGTCTCAATGTATGAGAGTATCTTAGTCCCAACTATAAATATGGGACTTCCTACCAATAAGATCTCACTCTATGTCATCATAATGTATTCATGTCATATCCGGATCATGCTCAAACAACTCTCTAAGGAGCTTCTTCATCCCACCTCACATCTAGCCATGCTAGCAACATCATACTCATGCTCAATCAGACCATGGACCTCTCGTCCAATATATCATGGAAAATCTCATACTAAAGAAACATTAAAATGTTCTTAAAAATAATATTTATCAACAACAATGCATCCATGTAGTCATATATCATAGGAGAAATATCTCATTCAAAAATAGAACATCTCATGCAGATATTTCAAAGCATACTTGGTGGAAAATCTATGTGAATGAAGCAACTCAATCATGAATTTATTCAGGTTCTATGCACATTATATATACAGTTGGATGTTAAAAATGGAACATCAATGCTTCAAAAAAATGTTGGATGCCATGTCAAGTTCAATAACATATTTGAACTTCAAATCGAAGTATCCAAGAATTTTTATTTTCATTATTCAAAAACATTTTCCAATTTCTTTGTAATATGGAATTTCTTTCCAAAATTCCAGAAATCAATTCATCATGCCATGATACATCATTTCGAGCTTCAGAGGCCATCTCCCTCTTACTTAGATCATCAAAGGCCCTTCACCTGTCAAGAGTATATGATCAGGTTATAAAACCAAAACCATAGTCAAAATCGAAGCCATACCTTAGAACTCATCATACCGACTTCATCAAATGATTGTCCACTATGGACATATCTGAATCAGGGAGAAATGATCTCTATAGGCATAATTCCTTACAAAGCCAACATAATTAGCATTACATAAATCAATGTTGTACCATCACATCAAAAAATTCAACTTATCAAAGCTTAAAATTTAGATCACAATAATTATCAAAGTCATCAACATCACAGTGTCAATTCTTTCAACCAAGAGACAGGTAGAGCACATATCAAATCTTGACTTCATTTATTATTATGCCAACAAGATGTGATCAACCATGTAATTCCAATCTAAACTTCATCAATTCAATCTCATAATTATAACATTAGCCATTTTTGTCACTAGGTGCAAATGCATACACCAAGGATAAGTCATACAAGTTCCATTTTCATGCTAAATTCCAACTATCATTAACTCAACTATTGTTCTAGGAACGAGGAGGCCAATACATAATCATTTTTCCAAATAATCACATGTAATTATGCCTACATAGCATAGACATTAAGGAAAATCAAAAATAATATTTTCAATCATTAAACATTAGGTCAAGTCCAAATTTGTTATCATAGAGAGAAATATAGTCAAATCATATCTCAATCATCAATTCAAATTTATTGTCAAGCATCATGAAAAAACATTTTTCATCTATATCAATAAGCCAAATCATGCCAAAATATTTTAGCACAAACATAGTGACATATCTATATGTATGTCTTGGTCACTTGTAAACACGGGTTCAGTCTGCATGTTCATGTTATGGAAAACATTCAAGATTTTTTGCTTGCAGATCTTGCTATCTACAACACATCTGTTGATCTCACATCTTCCCAGTGAACATCTGATGCACAATACTTCATTTTAATTTTATCTTTAGTTTAACCCAACAACTTCAGGAATCATATTACAGAGGCATAATTTGTCAAAAACATCTTGATTCAAAGTTCAGATAGATTCAGAAAGATTCAAATGATGGTCAACTATAGTCAAACCTATGGACGCTCCCTTCAGGTTAGCATGGGAGCGTATTTAGCTGCCGGGATGCTCTCTAGGACTTAGTGTTGAAGGAAATGTAACTAGGTTCAGTCTTCATAGATGTATTTTTGATATCTATATTTATTCAAGAAAATGAATATTATTTTTATAATATATGTCAATGAGTTTCTTTATCATTGAAATAGGTCTAGCACTAGTTAAAGTGTTATTGGTGAGTCAAATAGTCAAAAGGAAATTTTGAAGACATTAAGGGCATGTTGGACCATGTATATGTTTGTATAGAAGTCAAAGGATACTCCTCCAAGCAAAGTCAAGTCTCCTCCTATCAAAGACACCATCAAAAGAAACAATGGCACCATTACAAGCACCTATCACAACAAAGAAAGTCAAGTCGGCCTCAAAGAAGCAAGTCGGACTAAAGGAGGGAAAATCCTCTATATATAGAGGTTTTCCACTTCTCTGAAGACAACAAAGATGATCTATGAAATTAGCGAGCAAGTGCAGTCAAATAAAAGGTGGAAAAATCGAGTTTAAGGGAGCCTCTAGAGCAGTGAAGAAGGAGGAAATATATCTGAAGTATAAAGGATAGTTTTAGGGTTAATTACAACCACATGTGTGAGGAATATAAGGGATGATTGCACTCACTAAAACAACATTAAATTTTCTCATATATCATCATTTGGGCTACGAACTAGGCCTACTAGGCCTCCTATACAAGCGGAGAAGGAAAGATATCAAGTCAAGGAAAAATGAACCATAAAAAATCAACAAGAACCCTCACACCTATGAGTACTAGGGTTGTAGTGCTGTCACACTAAGAAGGGACTCAATTGATCAAGAGAAAGAAGGAGTATTCTAGTTAAAGGGGATCACTATAGATAAGTATCTCTTCCAGAAAGACTACTAATAGTGGAAGGAATCATGAAGTGCTAGAAGGAGGACGAAGTGCCAAGGAACAAAGTGCCGAAAGAAGGTGGACAAAATGTTAGGAAGACATAGTGCAGAGAAAAGGAAGGACGTGACTTGTGCTTGGAGGATCTTATAGTCAAGGGTCTAGGGTATGGAAATGATCAAAAAAGAAGCTTCAATAATAGAAAACTTATAGAAGGGCTTTCCTCTCAAGAGCAGAGAGGTTTTGGCCCTGGCAGAGAGCTAACATCTTGTGTTCTTATTTTTATGTTTTGATAGCAGTTTGATGAAGCACACACACATGCATTAATAAGAAAATAATAAGATTAATATAACAAAGACAAATTGTAAAAATACTTCACAAATTGTTATCCTGTCATGAAGAATCACTCTACACCTAATTGCCCTAGATTCTTTAAAATGGTATCAGAGCTAAGGTGACACATCAAGGAAAAGAAAACTCAAGAACACTCATCAAGGAAATACATATACAAGGTCAAAGCATCAGGTTAAATCTACTCAAGGAAAATGATTTCTACCATCTATCATTAATCAAGTAAGACTACATAGAAAGAAGAAGATCCTTACATAAAGGCACTTACAAAGAAGAGAATATATAAAAGGGACCTAAATCATCTACAAGTTACCAAGAAAATATCTTCATCAAGCAAGTCCACTTGGAGAAGAAAACTTGAAGAACATCAAGATCCAAGGAAGGCAAGCCATAAAGTCTTCAAGGAGGAAGCAAATCCATTACATCTAAAAGTATATCAAGTATGTATATGTCCCCTTCTGAATATACACCAATGTCTTTTTGCAAGGAAAGAAATCAATTGGTAGGTACCAATAACTTTCTTGCATGGAAGAAGGGTACTCATTTACTTCTCAAGGAGAATGAACTCCTAGAACATGTCAAAGGGAATATCACTATCCCTACTAAGGAATAAACTCAAGCCTTAACCAAGTAAAATAAGGATGAGAAAAGAGCAAAAAGGATTCTAATAGGATCTATCAAGGACTCTCTCATTCCTTATATCTCAAAATTTGAAACATCAAAAGAAATTTATGATAATACAGCAGAGCTATTCTCAATATCCAAGGAAGGAATAACTCCGTACTTCATGAATATATCTAATATGAGGGATCAACTTCAAGAGCTTGGGGAAGTCATGTCTGACAAAGAAATGACAATTGTAGTACTCAATGCTCTACGCGAGGATTGGGGCAACTTCACATCAAGCATATATGCCAAGAAGGAAACAACCACACTGAGTGAAATGTGGTCTCTAGGCAAGATAGAGGAAACCAAACTTAAAGGAAAGGAAGATGTGGGATCAAAGGAGCAATAATTTTATACCATGGCCAAGAGAAAGGGTAAATTTGGAAAATTTGGTCCATGAAGAACAAATAACAAAGACATGTCCAAAATCCAATGCTATTGATGCCAAGAATATGAACACTACAAAAGGAATTGTCCTAAGCTTAAGAAGGACAACAACAACAAAAGAAAGAGGGAAGAAGCTCACATGACTCAAGAGGTTAAAGAAGAAGAAAATAAGAAAAAGAAGGAAGAACCTATGGATATCTACTATGACTAAGTCAAACACTTTACTTAAAGTCTACTTTCAAGGTTTTGAGTAGAATAGGAGCATGTAGAAATTGCATGGCTAGAAACATCTTCTAGAATCTAGAGGCATGTAGTACATAGAGTTCTAGATACTCATGTAGAGTCTAGCATTTATAATGAGAACAAAATTCATGGTTAGAAATATCTTCTAGAATATATGAGTGTGGTAGATGTAACTCAAGATATTCATGTAGAAGGAGCATACCTAGAATAGGTCTTCATCCACAATGAAAGAAAATTGATCATGATTAAGAATCTTAGAAGACTGTTACACAATATTTTGTCATGCCTCCTGCACTTCCCTGTGTCATACCCCGAAGTGCCCGAAAATTGGCAACCATGCAGTGTACCCACCCTGATATGTAGCTCAGATCCTCCCTAAAACACTGATGGAAACATGCCTTGAGCCTTCCTAGAAAAAGTGAGCTCTAAAACCCTAATTTTGGGATCAATGCGACCCTAATACTAGAAATGCATGCTGATCACTAGTTGCACTATACTAGCCTCACGATGCCAACATGCATTTTTCTTGGATACCCGCATTGATCCCTAAAAGGCAAGTTTTCCCAAAGAGGACAAGAACCTTTGTGATCTAGATGCTTCCAGAACGACGAGATGGAGGTTATTCGGTGTGGATGTGGTTGAATTTTCCCAATATTTCCCTTTGATCTTAACCCTATGAGCTACTTACTTGATATGAGGGCCTTATCCTATCTTTGGAGAGATCCTAACTCCCTTTCCCTACTTATATATTCATTCTCCCCCATTCCCGAATGGCTGGCCTTTGGCTATTTTCACCCTTATGCTGAGATAGTGCCTACATGCTACTCATTTGGCTTGGAGAAGGAGTGCTTGGAGAGCTTGAGCTTGGACTTGGACATTCACTCAAGGAGAGCTTATTGACATCAAGGCTTGGTTATATGCTTCCTCCTTTATTTCATTAAAATATAAAACTGTTGGTTCACTTTCCATAAATTTTTGTGTTAATGCATCATTTATCTTAATGCTCCTTGATATGTCAAGTGGATTACTTTCAATTATTCTTATTATACTTGTATGATTTGTTGTGTCTTTGATCTCTTGTGCAGATATTCAAACATTGCGAGTAGTAGAGCATAGACTAAGGTGCAAGTGATTCGAGGTCTTCAACAAAGGAGTACATTATAACATCAAAATGAGGTAGACCATCTTCTTCTTCTCTCACTTCGATTGTAATTTAGGAAAATGTCCTTGTAGATTGTCATGTAGGTTGCTAGTCCCACTCATTAGGATAGAGGGATTGTCTTTGTCCATAGAGAGTATTTGCCTAGAAAACAAAATGGTGACTCCACAAGGTTTCTATAACCATTTCCATCCATGTCTTCAATCAAATTCTCTGATGAGTTTAACCAACTGTTAATATTTTGGCTTGTGTCTATCATTGTAGCTATTTGTAGTCATTGGTTATTGCCTGAGGATGTTTAGCCTACTCTGATCTTGACATTTTTTTTCCCTTAGTTTTCTTGCCCAACGTGTTTTATGCTCCAACATAAGCAGTGTCAGCACTGACTTTTTAATTACAGTCACGTTGATCTACTTTGCATCGCCATTTTTCCTTTAATAGGTGCGTGGATTTAGAGGATAGAAGAAATTAGGATTTCTTATTGTTTTCAGTGTCTTTGACCTATGTCAGTTATTTTCCAGCGTGACTACAGTGTATTTGTCTGGATTTTTATGCTTGTATGATTGCAATTGTCTCTTGGCTTTGTTAGTGTGTGTTTGATGCTTTATTTCCTTCTAGGGTTTCTAGGGTCTCTAGGTCACCCTCTACTCATTACTTGGTCTGCTTTTCTGAGATTGATTACTTCCATTCAAGAGTCTTCCTACAGTCAGGACATATTTTTCAAGTTGCTTTCAGTCTTTTATCTTAAATTTATTTTCATTAGTATTGAGTCATTTTGATGCTTTGAAGATTACTTTTACTCCAATTTCAAGCATATATTACAGTTGCATGCTTTGGAAGGTCTGAAAGTGAATGCTTGTTTGATTTCTTTGTTTCAAAAAGAAAAGTGAACGATTTCCTCATTTAAGTATTTTTGAAACAATTTGCATTAGAAACCATAAGTGAATGAAAGTTTCATTTTGGTTGTTTTGGATTGAATTTGATCTTTTTCTCATTTCATTAGTTTGAATTGTTGAATCAAAGTGAAAATAAAAGATAAAATTAGTGCATCTTAGTAAAAGAAAAGTGATTTTTGTTTCTCTTAGGATTGCATCTTGGTATTGAATTTGTTTGTGAAAGTGAAAGATTAGATCTCTTTTTTGAATTTTGCATCGGAAAGATAAAGAGTTGTGTTTTGATGCATTTTTCTTGATGGATGCATTATTTGGTTGTCTCTCTTCCTTCATTATTTTAGCCTTCATCGAATGGAAAGTTTTCATTTTTATCATTTAGTTGCATCATAGGTACAGGTGACATCATTGAGCCATCAAATTGAAACTTAATTAAAGATAAACTTGAAATTTACATCAATTAACCTAAGGAGCATTTGTAACCTAACACAAATATCTAGAGATCTTGGCTAGAGACATGTTCTAAAATCTTTAAAAATAGTAGCTGTTGTTAACTGCCTGCAGCGTATCCCGGGGTGAAGTCCTGTCCTAGTATGGAAGTATATATAAGGTTCTCCAGTACTTTAGGGTATATAGGAGGCACTACAATATGGTAAGTATATAGGGATGCTCTCATTGAACGGTTCTGCATTAGACTGTTGAGATTTTCTGTTTGTAGCAAAATAGGAAAAATCTCAACTGATGACAACAATAGGAATTCAGTTCCTAGATTAGCTCCAAGTTGTTGGGACGGAGTTAATGCCTCCTCTATTTGATGTGAGTGAGTTAATGAGGCTGTTAGATTCTCTATGCTATATAACAGGCAACCATTCGGATGGTTTGCTAAGAGTGTGAGAGTGTTGTGAGGATTTTATGATGTAATCTCCTGTTTAATTAATAAATTCCTGTTGCCTATGTTTGGTGGACGTAGCCCAGATTGGTTGGGTGAACCACGTTAAAAACTGTGTCATATGTGCTTGATATTCTGCTGTGTTATTTTGTTTGTTTTGTTGTGCCTCTGAATTCCAACAAGTGGTATCAGAGCACGTTGGAGGAGCGGACTGCTGGAGATGGAGTGCAGAGTTTGGATGCTGGTGAGCAGGTCGATTGCTGCCTGGAGGTGCTGCGCCAGTTCGTGATAAGCTTCTCTTCATTAATTGAGGTAATGTCTGGCGCTTTGTTGGGTTTTCATACAGAATGTTGTATGTGGTGATTACATTCTCCTGCAGTGGTGATATTAATTGTTTTGAATGCAATTCAGTAAAATCTTGTGACCTCATTTAATGCTTCAGTCTTGGCATCGTCTATTTTTTATTCTGTTACAACAAATATTTGGTGGGAAAGTGTGCGGACTGGCTTTTACGTTTTTCTGTTTCAAATGCTATCGGGGTTTTGAACTACTGTATTGAGTACTTAAAACTGAAAGGACGAAATTTATATTTAGAAACCTTGCTGCAATCCCTATCCACGAGGCTTTTCAGGATTAAAGAATGCATAAAGATGAAAATGCGAATAGTGTAGCCTAATGCCCGCCTTGATAGATTATAAAATTGCAGTGCACTTCATATTGTCCAACAGTATCCAGCTTGATGGGAGGGTTATATAGTCTTTTTATAAGCAGTGGTCTTGAATATATTTCTAAATAAAAGCAAGCGTTGTATCAGACATAAAATTCGTATTTTAGGCTATCCTTTTTGAGGTAGCCAAAATCGTATTTGCTACAAGGATTGTTAGCTGTAAATACGTAAATACTTGAATCACTAGCATCGCTGAATGCGAAAATAAAAACTTTCTCGTTCGATGGTGTTGAGATTTTCTGGCATGAATTTTTTTGATTCGTGTCAAAGAACTGGTTTTTTACTTCAGTTTGGGGCATCGTTGCAAGTAAGGAATGCATTTGGTGTTGAGATTTTCTGCGAAACTAATTGCCCGAAACATTTGAGAGAGTAATTCATTGGTGGATGCTCAGTACTGAAAGCGCTTCTGTTATTAATCGGGTTTGGTATTATTTTTTTTTAATGCTGGCGCGGAGGTATTTTGACTGTAATTTTGCACAACAATAAGTCAGTTTTTTTTTTTTGGTTGTGTAAAAACAAAGACATAGGCAGTTTTTTGGTTGTGTAAGAGCAAAGCCAGAAAGGCATAGGCAATTTTTTTTTTTTTAATTGCTGGTATTTAAACGTTGGTTTTGGAGATTATTGTGTTTTTTGATACAAAATGGCAAAAACTCAAAGTGCCCGGTTTGAAATTGAGAAATTTAATGGAAAGAATAATTTTGAGATCTGGAAGGTAAAAATGCATGATTTACTTGTCCAACATGGCGTGGAAAAGGCGTTGTTGGGAAAGTCCAAACAACCTTACAACATCATAGATAGTGAGTGGGCTGAGATAGATGAAAGAGCGATTAATGCTATTCGACTGTGTCTAGCTGATGATGTCCTGTTTAATATTGTGTTGGAGACAACAGCTACTGGTTTGTGGACGAAACTGGAGAAACTGTACATGACCAAATCCTTAACCAATAGGATTCTCCTGAAGCGACAATTGTACGGTTTGCGAATG
>APFE030665340.1:37555-82791 GCA_000404065.3 Pinus taeda
CAATTAAGTACCATTTTGTAAGACAGGTTATCACTGAAAGGGGAGTCTCTCTTGAAAAGGTGCATACAAAGGAGAACTGTGCAGACATGTTCACGAAACCAGTTTTGTTGGAGAAGCTACGCTGGTGTTTGGATTCTCTTGGCTTGCAGAAAATATAAAATAATAATAACAGGGCATCAGGCGAATTGTTGTCAAGGTGGAGATTGTTGATATTTTCTGTTTGTAGAAAAATAGGAAAAATCTCAGCTGATGACAACAATAGGAATTCAGTTCCGAGATTAGCTCCAGGTTGTTGGGAAGGAGTTAATGCCTCCTATATTTGATGTGAGTGAGTTAATGAGGCTGTTAGATTCTCTATGCTATATAACAGGCAACCATTCGGATGGTTTGCTAAGAGTGTGAGAGTTTTGTGAGGATTTCATGATGTAATCTCCTGTTTAATTAATAAATTCCTGATGCCTATGTTTGGTGGACGTAGCCTAGATTGGTTGGGTGAACCACGTTAAAAACTATGTCATATGTGCTTGATATTCTGCTGTGTTATATTGTTTGTTTTGCTGTGCCTCTGAATTCCAACATAGACAACACTAACATGTACCTATGCTCCCTGTACCGTCAAGTATATATTGTGATGTTGGGTGTGGAGCCTAATTATCTTCTTTATTCAAAGGTATCGTCACATTAGACCCCAATTCATATTGTGGTGGAAACACTGCCCATTCATGTACACTGCCAAGGGGGTCCAGGGGGGGCGACGATGATTATTTGGAGCCCCCCCGGTAGGGGATCGGGGGAAACACCCCCGAAGCTAAAAATAGATGTAAAATTGCCTTGTAAAATGTTGTAATTTCGTAGTCAATCTAGGTCGTTCATTAGGTGGAAATATGATGGTAGAAGTTATGTTTAATTCTAAGTGAGAAAGAGAGAGGAGATTATGTGAGGGCGAAGAGGGAAATACAACAAATTTGTTGTAGGTTGTATCTCTTCATTTTAATGAATAATATAAAAGGAACGACTGGTTGTTTCTCCGTGGATGTAGCCCAAATTGGGTGAATCACGTATATCTGTGTCTCTCTTTTTTTATGTGTTTTGTGTTTAATTTCTGCAATATATTTCATGTGTTCCATTACTCTATAATATATTATTTTCTAACATGGGAGACCCCACTAGGTTGCTATCTTTTAGCCACAGGTAACTGAGTCAGCCACCTTGTAAACGTGATACAATGAACACGACATTCAGGGAGATCGACCATCATACATCAACTCCTTCATTTTAGCTAAGGTTTATATAATGGTTCATGGATACGTGGTAAACCCTATTGCCTGATATTACCCATTGTGATTTATTTGTTGCTTTGTGTCATAAAATTAACTACCAACGATAACATGTCGAACCTGTTAGTGTCTGTCAGTCTTGTCAGTCACCAATGATCAAATGTAATTTTTCAATATGGTTGATAGGGTCCTACGTCAAATTTTTATAGTTTAAATAGGATTTCAAATAAAAATTTGATCACTGGTTAGTGTGTCTAGTTATGTTGCTACCCCCTTCATTTCATGGTCAAATTGTCATCTAAATCATGCCATCACTCATTGTTATGAGTCATCAGTGAAGTGTCTTGATCACCTTCTCAGTCATCACCTCATGGTCATTCATGTTTCAAGGTCCAAATCACCAATTTCATACTCCATTAGATGTCATCATTAGGTCAAGTCATCAAAAATGTCAAAACAGAGTCATGATATCATCTAGATCATCATTGTGGGAGTAGTAATAAGGAAAAGCGTTCTATAATGATATATAAAGTGCATTTTGTTCTTTATTAAGATGTAATTATGTATAATAAGGTTTGAAGCTACAGTATACTAGCATTTCATATCATTTTGTGAAAAGACAAGGTGGGACCACATCACCACCTAAGAGAAAATTAACCCCCCATCCTTCCCCAACAACCTTCTCTTGTTCCCCAACTTCTATTGGAAGGAAGCTACAACCCTCTGTCTCTTGTACTGGCCGATTTGTTTACTAGTACGTAGGCGCCAGCCTACAGAAGGATCCAACCTTCACTCGTTTTCCAGCTGCTACAAGAAGGGTGCTCCAACCCCTTGGCTCTTGTACTGGCCAATATGTTTACCAGTACATAGGAGTCGACCTACAGAAGGCTACGACCTTCTCTCTTCCTCCAGGGACCACATTTCATAAATTTTTAGATTGGATACTCCTGGAATGCAACACCATAATTTGAAGGCCACGTTTCATCCAATTTTCATACTAGACCCATCAACAACATTTAAGCTCATAATCAATCACCATTGTAATACAACCAATCACTAAAAACCCATCATCACTAAAGCAAATCACAATCAAACAATATGAACATTCATAACATTGTCACCAGAACACAGAGAAGAACCCAGAACTCTACAACAACAACAAGAACCAACTGCAAATTCAAACATCATATTTCATAATGTATATGCTACTTTGACGTGTTGAACCAATATGTATACGTGCTTTTAACAAAGCGAACCAGTGTATGGATTTGCAAATACTCACTTAAAACTTCACAACTATTCCAGACTTCATTCATACCCAGATCATAACATTTACAGAATAAAACATGCGTTAGTATTCAATCTATCCCAATCAACATCAGATCATGCAATGATAAGTCATTTCAGTTCTTATGATCCTGATCTAGCATTGTATCCAAGGTGCACAAAATATTTCAAATCATCTCATAATAATAGCCCTTGCAACATAACATATACTTCAGATAGAAGTATTCCTCAAAAACCCATTCACTTGCACACCATGGCCTAATGATCTTCTCCTCCTTATATAGTTTTAGGCCTTTCTCAATACCTCAGACCAAAACCACTTAGGACCAATACCTCAGACCAAATACCTTAGACCAATATCTCAAACCAAAATACCTCGGACCAAATACCTCGGACCAATACCTTGGACTAAATACCTCAGACCAATACCTTGGACCAAAACCTTGATTTCCATACCATATGTGCTTTTCCTTATATGAAAGTGCGTGCATACGTATACACTCCTTTTGTTCTGTTAACCCATGTGTATATGCTACATGGACAAAATGAACCAACATATACTTCTTAAACCATTTATAGAGTCTGATCTATAATCCTTTGCTATTAACCAATTGCACTATGAACTATCATCTATGTAAGTTGCCATTAAGAAAAACACCTATATCATAATGCCAACACAGGTTCCTTCACATCAGTAACAAGTAAGTGGGATTAATTTTCCCCTCCTCTACCTCTCTTTTGCTTCAGTTCATCCTTGAAAGCTCAGAAAGTCACCCTATCCTAAGGTTTTACTACACTTTTCGTCTCATAGTGTTTTTAGTTAATTTGCTATGAAAAACCTAAATCTCATGCTCAAACACCCTCCCTCACCCTCCATACACCTTCATTGAAACTTCCCCTCACCTGTTTCTCTCATTTCCTTCATTTCCCTACAAACCCTAGCCTACATTACACTTTCCTAGGCTAGGACTGTGTTTTTCATTTCTATTCCCATTCCCCTCACTCGTTTTCCAAAATATCACCTCCCTACACTCCCTAACATCTATCCCTACCCCCAAAAATTTCCCAAAGAATTTAGACACTCTCAAACCCCTCCATCTCCCTCCATTCACAAAATTGCCCCAATTCCCTTGTTTTCCTAACACTAAACTCTAATTGCCCTTACTAGTGAGCTAGAGTTTCACAATGGATCCAGAGACCACAACCACTGATCAGAGGAAGCATAAAGGAGGTTATATTATCAGGTATGAACCGAAAAAAGTATAGGATATCATGGCTTCACCATTTCTCAAGACGTTATTCCAAGATGCAGGTTGCCTTGTTTTTTTCCAAAGGATTAAAGAACTAGGTTTTAGTGATAAATTAACAAGCACCTTTGCCATCAGTATAAGGAGGGATAATGAGACTATTGCAGGGGTCACTTTTACCATTTTAGCAGAGGCCATTGTCATAGCCACTGGGTTCCCAAATCATGGAGAGGTTTGGTTCAAAAGGACAAACCTAGACATTGAAAATTATAAAATGTTTTTGAAGCCTCCTTACAAAGCTGCTCTAAAGAATTTTTTTCCTTTCAGACACTTTCTTGATAAGTATGCCCCTCTCATGAATATGATCATGAAATACTTCACATGTGAGGGTAGGTTTTCAAGGATATATAGGTACCATGTTAGATTAGTGATGCATTTAACAAGTGTTAAATCTCTTAACCTACCTCACTACCTCTACGTAAGCTTGGTAAAAATGGCAGAAAAGGTACACAGGAAAGGGAAAGACCATCAAGCAAGATTTTTACATCATGGCTTCATGAAAATCATTGTCTTCCATCAGCTTAAACAGTCAACTTCTCTTGGGAGGCATTCATGCAATCAACCTCTCTTTTTCCTACTCCAACTCAATCTAGGAGTTAGTCTACACCTTTGGCATTACCAAGGCCACAAGAAGTGGGTTCTACAAGAAGACATGTAGCAAGAACATCTAGTGCTGAGGTGACTAACGAATATACCAGAGGAAAGAGGCTTGTGTTTTCTCCTAGCAGTTTTGAAAGGGCCAAGCCTACTTCAGTTGAGAAAGAGACATCAACACATCACCATGAGGCACCTTTGCAAGAGGAAGAACATGTAGACTTTGACACCTATATGGTAGATCTAGCAATGCATTAGGAGGACAAGTCACATGAGAAAATCATCAAAGAGAAAGATGAAAAATTAAAAGGGCTAAAGGATGACTTGGAAAAGGCCAACTATATGATTGCATTCCTATAACAGGAAAATGGGAAGCTAAAGGTAAAACATCTCTTGCTCAACAAACCGAAAATTGATGTGGTGGAAGAGCATGAAAAAGGAAAGGTAGTGATTGATCTAGAAAATATTCAAGACACAAAGTTTTAGTTCAAGTTTAGAAGGCCAAAGACCATAGGTTTAAAGAGACAAGAAGGGAAAATTGAGTGAGTCATCTCTTCCATTAGGTCAGCAAGACATTGGCAAATCGTTTGCAACAGATTTTGAAGAAAATAAGGAATATTGGCTTGAGAAGATCACAGATCATTTGGAGATGCTCCTGAAGAAGGAAAAAAAGGTGACCAATCTACAGAGGCACATGGCAAGGCATTACTACACTCGACACTTGATCAGTGAAATCAGGGTCAAAAACTTGAAAAGGAAATTGAGGAAAACCCTAATTAAGCAAAGGAAGAAGGATAAGATTGTCTTGTTGGCTGAGGCCTCTCTCATTTTCTAGCACATCATTTTCCAACTCAAAGGAGAAATTCAGAACCATTTTTGAAGAAAATTTTGAAATTTTATGACTTTTGTCTGTAAAGGGAAATTTCAATCAACCAAAAGCTCGGCGCCCTGGTGCTACACTTTTCCCTGAGGCCTCCAAATCACAAAAGGTTTATATACATGGATATATTGTGACCTGCATGTATCAACCATGTAGTTTGTGTGCCATGTCATCCTTCCCGTTGGAAGAAAAATGCCAAAAATATGCCAAAAAACCACTTTCTGCCATTGTTTTCACCCGGGTGTTGCGCTTTTAGAGTGACCTTGGGAGAATCCATTTTTCTCAGCCTTGGAGAGGCAATTTTTCATTCTTAAGGACTTTGTGGACAACTAGACATGCTAATATTTCCAATTATTCTTTCAGATTAGAATTTGGAACACTGGAATTCACTAAATATTATCCTCCAAGTTGGCGCTGCACTTTTCCCATATGGCGTTGCATGTTTCCCAGAATTAGCTGCGCTTTTCCTAGAAAGTAGGAATTCATATTTTCTCTAGTCAAAGTCAAAGATGTTGGTAAAATTACTCCTCCATGGTAATCATGCGATGTAATTAAATGTAAATGACGTGGACAATGTAAATTTCATTTAGATTCATGCTTATGTTTGTAAAGTCAAAATGAATCATTTGGTCTAATTATGGAGTTTGTTTTTAACTTCCTTAGTTTTAGGTTTGGTTAGAGATAATCATGTAAACTATTCCTATCATGAGGGATTTGACTACTGAGAGGGGGAAAGGGTTGTTTTGGTCTATATCTACCAAAATCAAACTCAAGGCAAGGGTTGGACAACAGAGAGTAAAAGGCTTTGGAGCTTATATTCATCATATTTTTATAGGAAATTAACAGGCTAATTGCATCTATTATTTAGGAATTCTTGTGGTATGATTTTGTGACATTGTTTTTCTTCTGTAAATCACTTAAATGAATGATTATTTATCCTTCTTTCTATATCTTTTTTCCAGTGATCTTCCTATGATTTTTTAAACAAAATTCTTAAGCTTAAGCTCTATTTTGTTAGGAATTTCATGTTTATGTTATCTATCTTCCGATAAATGAATTCATGATATTCATGCTCATTTTGAACCTTTTCTTTTTCATCCTTACACTACATTTAAAAACCTCAAAGTGTCACTGAAATATACCTACCTTGCTCCTCTATATCCCTCGCAACTGAATCTTTTGAAACTTGACCTAGTTCCTTGACCTCTACTTCTGATCCTGCAAAACTCTAAATTTAAAAACCATCGAGTTGAAAATACCTAGCCTAAAATAATTTCATCTTCTAGTCATTCATTGGCTATGATTTCATAGAGAGAGCCTTATCTGGCTTGGTATGGATAGCTACCAAATCCTAAGTGGTTTTGGGTTACCTCCGTCGGTCTCCTTTCTCAGCCTTGGGACACTGAGGAGTGCTAACATTTTTGGTGACCATACTGGGGATGCGAACAATTTCATATTCCCCAGTAAAGATCATCAAAGTTTAGATTTGATATGATGATGGTGGACAATGGTTAGACACATATGAAGGTTGAACCATTCACCTAGTGACTCCAACATGATCCAAAGACTCCATTGGCAGCAGTATCCAAAAATCGAGACGAGCTCTATATTAGTAAGGTATGCTCCTTTAAAACAAGATCACATTCCAGGTTTTCCAAACTGTATGCCTTGTGTAGATTGGCAGACTTATTTTCCAAAGTTCAAGGAAGAGAAAGGAGATGATGTTGCTCTACATCTCATTAAATTTCACATGCATGTGCATAAGATAGAGGTTCAATTTCTTGAAGATTGTATGATGAATATGTTCATGGTAACCTTAGAATGAAAAGCACGATCTTGGTATGAAGGTATTCCATTTGCTAGTGTTTAGTCTCCTAATTATTTTCATTCAAAATTTTTTGTAAAATATAGAGAGTCGCATCCTTCTTTGTCATTAGTGTAGGATTGTTGTGAACATTTTGAGGTTTTCATTCAAAATCTAGAGAATCCTTATGGTGATGAAGAGTTCATGGATGAAGAGGTCCTAGAAGCTTTGTATGAGAACTATTTCCGTCACCAAGAAGAACAAGTGTCTTCTCCCTTGGATGAAAGTGAAACTGAGAAAGATCTCAATGATGAAATTAAACAGCTTGTAGACATTTCAGAAGAACAAGGGAACATTCAACCCTATTTTAATGAAGAGATGAGGCTTATGTATGATAGTCATATTCCAACCTATGAGTTTGATGAATCTATGCAACTGATTTTGTAGTCTTATAATGATCAAAAGTATGAGGATAGTCACCCATATCTCTCTTTATATTGTTCTTTCTTTGGGTTTTTATTTCAATATCAGGTTTGTGAAGACCAAGATGAGGTTTCTGATGAAATGCATGAAGAAGGATCACATTCACTACTCATATGTCTCTCCATCTCATCCATTTTCTGAAGCACTATTTCAAGCGCAGATTCGTGCAAATCATAATTTTGAATTGGTATGTGTGGAGGTTTCAGACAGTGTAATTATGCCAAAATATAATCATCAAACGTTGCAAGCAGAGTATGAAGAAGAGAGTAGCGATAAACAAGAGGTTGCTTTAGAGTCTCTCGCACATGATGATCTTCCTCCAGAATCAGAGAATGAAGAGTTTGTTAAAGAAGAGAAGTTTATCCCAGATCCTATGGATGTATACATTTTTTCTATTGATAATATGGTTGCCTCAAACATAGATTTTCAAGAACAAATTTCCCTTTCTCCTGATGCGAATGAAAAACATCATGAACATATTTTCTTGTTTCATCCAGATAAAAAATTTTCATTGGAAAATGAAGAGTGTCCTTGTATTTCTGCCTACTTTCAAGACATGGTAATGTTCCATATTGTTGAAGGCCCTATTTCCAATTTGTTGCTTCCATCTGGGAAGACGATTTTTCTTGTATTTATGGATCATGAGGACATGTTCAGTAAACACTTGGAGTGGCCTATCTTTTGTCTTTTCTTCCTACTCAAGGAAAGTGTGAGCAAGACTCAAGTAGCCATTTGTTGGATTGATTACATTGGAGGGATCATTTCACATGATTGTATACATATTTTCAGCAGGTGGTGGTTACATCAAGATTTGAAGCCCAAGGTGAAGACCCTAAGATCCAGATGGTCTGCTCCATGTGTAAGTAAGTTTAGTTAGTAGTTAAGTTTTTTCAGTCAAGTCAAGTCAGTTTTAGTTTTTCTTAAGTTTAGTCAGTCAATATTTTGTGTGTCAAGTGTGTAATTTTGACTTCATTGCCCAATGGATGATGCTACCTTGTATACGGTGTTCTTGACACCTCCTAAAGGAGACGCTATCCCCAGCTGGATCCAATCTTAGTGACTGTCAGTCTTGTCAGTCACTAGTGACCAAATGTAAATTTTCAATATGATTGATAGGGTCATAGGTCAATTTATTACAGTTTCAATAGGTTTTCAAATAAAAATTTGATCACTGGTTAGTGTGCCTAGGTATGTTGCTACTCCCTTCATTTCATTGTTAAATTGTCATTGGAATCATGCCATCACTAATTGTGATGAGTCATTAGTGAAGTGTCTTGATCACATTCTCATTCATCATGTCATGGTCAGTCATGTTTCAAGGTCCAAATCATTAGTTTCATACTCCATTAGATGTCATCATTAGGTCAAGTCATAAAAAAGGTCAAAAAAGAGTCATGATATCATTTAGATAATCATTGTGGGAGTGGTAATAGGGAAAAGTGTTCTATAATGATCTCTAAAGTGAATTTTTATATTTATTAAGATGTAATTATGTATAATAAGGTTTGAAGCTGCAATATACTAGAATTTGATATCATTTTGTGAAAAGACAAGGTGGGGCCACATCACCACCTAAGTGAAAATCAACCCCCCCAGCATATAATAAGACTAAAGGAGAAAACCATTTGCTCATTCCATCCCCATAAGACATCACTCTACTAGAAATAATCATTTCCACCCCCTCAAGATAAATTTCTTGCCAACGAAGTGCTAAATTTCCTCCCTTGTTGCACTTTTGTTAGTTGTGTTGTGCTTTTCTTCAAATTGTTGTATTTTTCTCAAGGGAGAAAAATATACTTTTTGAGGGTTTTTCTTCATCAACCATAGGTTCCAACACATTAGTAACAAGTGGGATTCCTTTTCCGCTAACCTACCTTCCTTTTGCTTTAGTTAATTCTTGAAAGCTCAGAAAATCACCCTCTGCTAGGGTTTTGCTACACTTTTGGTATCATATTTTTTTTAATTAATTTGGTGTGAAAAAACCTAAATATAATGCTCAAAAACCCTCCCTCACCCTCCATCCACCTTTTTTGAAAATTCCCCTCACCTATTTCCCTCATTTCCTTTATTTCCCTACAAACCCTAACCTACATTACACTTTCCTAGGCTAGGACTGTGTTTCTCATTTCTATGCCCATTCCCCTCACTCATTTCCAAAATTTTCACCTCCCTACACTCCCTAACATCTATTCCTACCCCCAAAAATTTGCCCAAGAATTTAGACACTCTCAAACCACTTCATCTCCCTCCATTCACAAAACTGCCCCAATTCCCCTATTTTCCTAACACTAAACCCTAATTCCCCTTCCTAGAGAGCTAGGGTTTCACAATGGATCCAGATACCACAACCACTAATCGGAAGAAGCATAAAGGAGGTCATATTATTAGGTATGAACCCACCAATGTACAAGATATCATGGCTTCACCATTTCTCGAGAAGTCATTCCAAGATGCAAGTTTCCTTGTTTTCTGCCAAAGGATTGAAGAACTAGGTTTTAGTGATAAATTAACAAGCACCTTTTCCACCATTCTAAGGACGGATAAAGAAAATATTGTAGGGGTCACTTTTACCATTTCAAAAGAAGCCATTTCCATAGCAATTGGGTTTCCAAATCATGGAGAGGTTTGGTTCAAAAGGACAGACTTAGACATTGAAAAGTATAAAATGTTTTTGAAGCCTCCTTACAAAGCTGCTGTAAAGCATATTTTTTCTTTTAGACACTTTCTTGATAAGTATGCCCCTCTCATGAATACGATCATGAAATAATTCACATGTGAGGGTATGTTTTCAAGGATATATCAGTACCATGTTAGATTAATGATGCATTTCACAGGTGTTAAACCTCTTAACCTACCTCACTACCTCTACAAAAGCTTGGTCAAAATGGCAGAAAAAGTATATAGCAAAGGGAAAGACCATCAAGCAAGCTTGTTCCATTTTGGCTTAGTGAAAATCATTGTTTTCCATTAGATGACATAGGTCAACTTCTTTTGGGAGGAATTCATGTAGTCAACCTCTCTTTTGTCTACTCCAACTCAATCTAGTAGTCAGTCTACACCTTTAGCAACACCAAGACCTCAAGAAGTGGGTTCTACAAGAAGATCTGTAACAAGAATATCTAGAGTTGAGGTGACTAAGATATATACTAGAGGAAAGAGGCTTGTGTTTTCTCCTAGTGGTGTGGAAAGGGCCAAGCCTACTTCAGTTGAGGAAGAGACATCAACACATCACAATGAGGAACCTTTGCAAGATGAAGAACATGTAGAATTTGACACCTATATGGTAGATATAGCAATGCATGAGGAGGACAAGTCACATGAAAAAATCATCAAAGAGAAAGAGGCAGAAATCATAGGGATAAAGGATGAATTTGCAAAGGCCAACTATATGATTGCATTCCCACAACAGGAAAACATGCAACTAAAGGTAAAACATCTCTTTCTCAACAAACCTAAAACTGATGTGGTGGCAGAGCTTGAAAAGGAAAGGCAGGACTGATCTAGAACAAACCGAAGACACAAATTTTTAGGTCAAGTTCAGAAGGCCAAAGACCAGAGGTTTACAGAGACAAGAAGGGCAAGGGAGTCAGTTATCTCCTCCATTAGGCTAGTAAGACATTGGAAAATCATTTGGAGAAAATTTTGAAGAAGATAAGGAATCTTGGCTTGAGAAGGTCAATGATCATTTGGAGATGATCCCGAGGAGGTAAAATATGGCAACTAACCTACAGAGGCACATGGCAAGGAATTACTACACTCGACACTTGATTAGTCAATTCAAGGTCAAAAACTCGAAAATGAAATTGAGGAAAACCCTAATTAAGCAAAGGAAGAAGGATAAGCTTGACCTATTGGTTGAGGCATCTCTAATTTCCTATTTCATCATTTTCCAACTCAAAGGAGTAAGTCAGAACCATTTTTGAAGAAAATTTTGAAAATTTTGAAATTTTGTGCCTTTTGGCCATAACATGAAATTTCAGTCAGCCAAAAGCGCAACGCTTTTCCCTAAGGCCTCCAAATCACAAAAGGTTTATATACCTGGATAGCTTGTGACTTGCAAGTATCAACCATGTAGTTTGTGTGCCATGTCAGCCTTCCCATTAGAAGAAAATTGCCAAAAAACCACTTTTTTGCATTGTTTTCACCTTGGCACTGCGCTTTGGGAGAATCCATTTTTCTTAGCCTTGGAGAGGCCATTTTTCATGCTTAAGGACTCTATGGACAACTATATTCCTTCAGATCAAAATCTGGAACACTAGAAGTCACTCAAAATGGTCCTCCAAGATGGACCTTCTCTTTTCCCAGATGGCACTGTGCTCTTCCTAGAATTCACTGCGCTTTTCCTAGAAAGGCACGATTTCGGATTATCTACAATCAAAGTCAAAGATGTTGGTAAAATTACTCATCTAGGGTAATCATGTGATGTAATAAAACATACATGAGGTGGAAAATGTAATTTCATGTAGATTCATTCTTACATATGTTTGTAAAGTCAGAATGGATTAATTGGTCTAATTAGGGAGTTTGTTTTTAACTTCCGTAGGTTTAGGTTTGGTTAGAGATAATCATGTAAATTGTTCCTATCATGAGGGATTTGAATCTTGAGATGGGGAAATTGTTATTTTTTTCTATATCTACCCAAACGAAACTCAAGGGAAGGGTTGGACATTAGAGAGTAAAAGGCTTTGGATATTGTATTCATCATCTTTTTACAGGAAATTAACAGCCCAGTTGCAGCTATTATTTAGGAATTCTTGTGGTATGATTTTGTGGCATTGTTTTTCTTCTATAAATCATTTAAATGAATGATTATTTATCCTTATTTCCATATATTTTCTTTCAGTGATATTCCTATGAGTTTTTAAACACACTTCTTAATCTTAAGCTCTGTTTTGTTAGGAATTTCATGTTTATGTTATCTATATTTTGATAAATGAATTCATGATATTCATGCTCATTTTGAACCTTTTATTTTTCAACCCTACATTACATCAAAACCTCAAAGTGTCACTGAAATATACCTACCTTGCTCCTCTATATCCCTTGCAATTAAATCTTTTGAAACCTGACCTAGTTCCTTGACCTCTACTCTTGATCCAACAAAACCATAATTTTCCAAACCCTAATTGAACATATCTAGCCTAAAATATTTTCCTCTTCTAGCCATTCGTTGGCTATGAGTTCATAGAGAGAGATCTCTCTAGTTTGGTAGGGCTAGCTGCAAATCCTAAGTGGTTTGGGGTTACCTCTATCGGTCTCCTTTCTCAGCTTTGGGACATTTAGGAGTGCTAATAGAACACATGCAGTTGCTTCTTGGCCCCATATTGGGTAAGTTCCTTTTAAATTTTAATTTTAATCAACCCTCAATGAATCATCTATTCTCCTTCTGCTCTTGAGAAAAAGTCACCATTGCTGAACCATTGAGTTCACCTTATAGTTCTCGTTCATTGTCTAATGCTAAAGGGTTTATACAAGGAGTTCACCCTAAACTTCCACAGCCACTTGAAGCTCAAGGATTTAAACTTGGAATTGTCCCAAGTATCCAACCCCTTGCTTCTCATCCTGCACCTCGAGATTTATCATCATCTCAGGAGTCTGATCCAGAAACCCCTTAGAGTCCATAGAGATTTGTTTTATACCCTCTGAATTTTCTTTTTGATCCAATTGTGATATATCCTGAAAACCCTTATAGTTCGTATGATATACTGGATGTTCCATTGGATTTATCTCGTCATTCATCTTAGATTTCTCCTCGCCAGCTGTTTCCACCTATGGCTTTAGAAAGTGAGATTCCAACCTTTCCTTGAGGTGCTCCAGAAGCCTCCGCTACCCACACTCCCAATGTTTATAATGAGTTTGAGCATGAATTTCCTCTGGAAGGCTTTCCTTATGAAGGAATAGGTCCATCTCAACCATCACCTCAAAATAACAGGCCTATGCTTCCACATGGTTATACAACCTGGGCTAAATTATTTTCAGGAACTCCTAGTGCTTCCTCTTTATACCAAAATCCTATTCGGTCATCAAATTCTATGCCTACTTATGGTCTGTTTATTACTAACATTAACTCTTAGATACCTGTGCAAACTGTTGTCACATCAGCTACGATTCAACCGATGATTCCATCATAACTGTTACCATCATTTCAACCTTCCATTCCGATGAAACCGACAGTTTCTTTTTATACGTCTGTAAGTTCTTCAGTTCCTGCATCAAGTGGATAGAATGTACCACTGCCTCATTCGCAACCTCTGGGGAAAAATACCAATATTCCTATTGTGTCTGGTGGAACCCATGTGAGTGGATCACAACCTTACATGGTTGGAGTGAATCGACCTAATTCTAGTGGTATTCTTAATCCCGTTGCTCCATCTGGGGTAGGTAATATCTAGTATCAATAGCCTTACATGGCCCAGATACACCTCCAACAATCTTATGTTTCATATCATTCACATGCACTCCAAAATCCACCTTATATTCCACAAGTAGGTCCTCATGGGCAACCTAGTCAAAATTCTATTCTCGGTGCATATGGTCAAATCCCATTTGGAACTTACCAATACCCACAGGGAATCCCACAAGGAATTGTTCAAAAACCTTTAATGCAACAAGGGAAACCTTTGCAGCAGCAGGGGCAACCTCTGCAGCAGCAAGGGCAACCTCTGCAATAGTATCAACAACTTTTTCAACAACAGATGCAGTTTATTCAACAACCCAACCAACCCTTGTATCCACAAGGTCAACCATTACTGGAGCAAGGTGAACCCTTACAACAGCAAGCTCAACCTATATATCAACAAGGTCAAACCCAAGGTCAAACCTTCCAGGCACAGTGCCTACAGCTTTATTACCAAGGTTAGCAGGTGCAACAACCTCACAATCCATATGTTGCACATAATGTTTATCATTCTTATGGTTACCAATAGTCTATGGCAGGTAAATATCAACCTACTTTGGTCAGAATTTTCTTGTGGTCAAGGTACCCCTTAGCTAGGGAAAAATAAAGCCCCTTATGGTCAAAATCATCTATTTTTGGGGTAGAATCCTTAGCAACAAGGTTGGAACCTGTAGAATGGGCCTTATCAAAGGCCTTATATGCCTTTTAACCTACAATTTCCATTTTTAGTAGCTTTGGAACCACTTGATGTATCAAGGCTTACTAATGATCCAATACTTCATTCACCTTATTGGGCTCCAATTCCCACTAAAATTCCAAGGGATTGCCCAAAATTTGACAAAAAATCTAAAGAGGACCCTCAAGCCCATGTGATGACATATCACTTATGGTGTTTTTCCAATTCCTATGTTGACGATTCTTTTTGTCTTCGCCTCTTTCAACAGACCTTGTCAGGTGCTGCCACAAAGTGGTATGTCGAGTTGCCTCGAGGTACCTATGCAGACTTCAAATCTTTGACTATGGCCTTCCTCACCCACTTCTAGCTACCAGTTCATTATGAAACTAGTACTCATTTGTTCACATCTCTAAAGCAAGATACCGTGACCCATATCTGTGATCATATCCATGAATGGAGATGCCAGCGTCGCCTCATCAAATTTGAAATGATCGATGAGTTGTTCACGGAATGGTTTACGATGTCTTTCGTAAACAAAATTAATAAAGATATATAAGTGGGCGGTTGTGTTACTGAGGACCAAACTATTTCCCGTGCCCACTATTTGGATTTGGTTTATTCCCAATTCTGCACACTATATGAAATGTTTCCCGATGCTCCAAGACCATCTTCAGATCTTGCATCTGATGAGCCTCATAAATGGGTAATTATATGAGCTCATTTTACCTTCTAACCTATTCAAATCAACCATTCTCTTAGCTTATTGTATGATTTTCAAATTATATTTATGCTTATAGAGTGAGTTGAGTTAGTTATGATGCCATGTGGTCTAACATGTGTTTAATGCAGCGTATTGTTGAATTTTGAAGACAAAGTCAAAGATTCAGTGGAGAAATGGAATAATTAACTCGAAGTGGACAAATGAAAGGACTTATAGGAGGGAATCACCCTCATTTATTACTCCCTACTTCGAATTCCCCTTCATTCAGCTCGGAGTAGAAACAACCAAATCAATGCACTAGGAGGCAGTTGAGAAAGTGGAGGATAACTGATGATTATCTCGAGTTTTGGGAGCCAAGCCTCCTTGATTTTAAGGAAGTTGTTGGTAGCTTTAGTTGTATAAGTAGAGAGGCTTAGGGCCTCACTAGGGTCGAATTTTTGTTGAATTTTTGCTACAGTATTTCTTATGTAACTCTGCTCAACTTTGAGCTTATTATCTTGACAGTTCATGTAACGTTGTTTTTGTTTTGAGAATAAAGATCGAATCCTTTTTGAGTTAGCACTGAGTTACCTCAGAGGGCTAAATATCTTGGGTTAGGGCCCAATCCAAGCAACCAAGCTCCTCTTTTCTTGTATTTGTATGTTTCATTTCAGTTTGTAGATTAGGTTGTTGTTAGATGTATTTCTTTTATGGTTAAGAATAGGTTGTTTTTGATGATTCAATAGTTTGCTTCCATTTGTGTTTTCAATAGAAGTTTAAGTAGTGATAAAGAAAATATCCAAAAAGGCTAGTAGTAGTGCCTTGGCCTCTCTTCCTCCCTTTGGGACAATGATCTGAGGCAAAGACGACCCTCTTTCTGCCCCAAAAACATAGATTTTCCTCCTTCATAGGACTTCTAGTGTGTGCAACTTTCTATTTGGTTCATAGTTTAGTTTTCTTTGCTTCAAAACTTCTTCATCATACTCATTTCCTTATTTTCAACAGCCTTCTTTCATGCAATGGTTATCAGCATTCTCTTCCATAGATCATAGTTTACTTTGATGCAAAACTTTGTTTTTTAGATGCACTTATTTCCTTTCTTGCTTATTCTCATTGATTGAATATTAGTTGTTTATGCATAAGATATCTTCTAGAAGTAGTCCAACCTATTAGCCATTCCATCATTCATCTGATCCATGCCCTACAGGTCACCCAAGTCTCCCCTCAATTCTGCCTTAGTTTCCTGCATTTTCCATAGACTTTCCTCTCTCTCCTTGAGCAAATCCAATCATCTTTCTCTCTCATAATGATTCTTGGTAGACCCTAGGTGCACTAACACTTCATCCCAACATTTATCCACATTTTCCACCCACTCTCACACCTTCAAAATAGTGAAAAATGCACTCGGCCTCCTCCTGTAGGCCTCCTGTAGAACGTTGTTTTTCCTCCTGTAGATTTCCTGTATCCTCCTGTAGATTTTCCTATAGGCTTTCTTTTGAAGGCTGAGTTTGGGAAAACCCTCCAGAAGGCCACTTGAGACCTCCTAGGATCCCTCCACACTATCTTACATCCTCTCAAGTCCCGAAACCTCCCTCCATCGCCACCTATTCGCTGCCACATTCACAAACAAATAAATTACATGCATGACAAATTCACATAAAAATACATAAAAATCCAAAAAGATGTTTTTGCTCATTTACTTTCAGAAATAGGTCAGGTAGATGTTGTTTAATTCCTTGAGTAGATAACTGCATTCTTTTCATGGGTTTCATAGTGTTTTCTACAAAAGTAGGTTTAGTGGTTAACTTAGATTTCCTTGGTTTGATTTACATTTTAGTCTTCCTTTTTGCAAGTAGAATAGCATCAGTTGAGTAATCTTTTTTTCCTTCCATCACATATAAAGCTTCTTCTTTATTCCATAGAATTTAGCTTGAGCTCCTAGTGATCTTGTGCCGGCTGACCAAGTGACAACTTGTAGTAAGAACTAGTACTTGTGCATATAGCACCGTCGCTTCCAAGTTTGTTACGAACTACCGAGTTGATAAAAGTAAAGTAGGCAGCCCAGGAGTTGTAGCATTATTGCTGCAATACTGGTGCTCACCACTTTTTGGCGTCGTTTTCGGGGAAGCATCAGAGTATTCTATGATTACTGCTTTCTTTTCTTTCCTATCACAACATTCTGCTAATAGTTTATTTCAGTAAAAGTAGATTAGTCATTTCCTTTCTTTCAGTTATGCATTTCTTTTGCTTTCCTCTTCAATTCTACAATTTCCATTTAAGCAAAAGTAGATTAGTCATTTCCTTTCTTTCAATTCTGCATTTCCTTTCTTTCCTCTTTAATTCTGAAAATTTCATTTCAGCAAGTTCATTTCAGTTAGTTGCTATTTTTTTGGTTGTTCAATCAATTTCAGTTTTGCAGGTACTATTAGTGTGGGGAAAAAGAATCAAAAACCAACCAAAAATATTTCCTTTCATGCCTCGTAGGAATAGAGATAATTCAGGTAAATTTTTTCCCAACACCCCCATTGCTTCACACACCCAACCTTCTCTCTTTTTTGGTGGCTGCGATCAAGAAGAACCCTTAGGTGAACAACAATACATATTTGAAGAACCTATAGGGGAAGAAAAAGAAGAAAACATTCCTCTAGAGCCAATGGCTGAAAAATAGAAATGTTGGGGGTAGTACCTCTTCTTCTAATTCATCAATTAAAGGTGAAATTGGAAACATACTGGAAGACTTCAAGAGTGATATGCTGCAGATTCTTGCCATGCAAATGGATTCCTTACATATCAAAATAAAACAAGAGGAAGCAGAGAGGGTTTTGGCCATTTTTTCCCTAGATGCACCAGGAGGCATCCTAGGAATGAATGCCCATTGAACTCTATAGAGGTTTGTTCAATTTGTGAAGAAACTCATTCTACAGATAAGTGCCCTTCCTTGCCTGGACTTAAAGTTGTATACCAAGGGGCTAAAGGAGCCACTGAATAGATCTATTACATAAACCAAAGGAGGCCGCATGGACCTAGACCATATTAGCAGGGGATGCAAGGGACATCTCAGGCATACTACAACCCCAACCAAGTCACATATGCACCTTCTTGGGGCCCCCTTGCTCATCCATCCTGGTCCACACCTCCTCCTTGGTTCTTCACATCTCCATATCATGCCCAACCAGCCACCCATTCATTTCAACCCTATGCTTAGCCGCAACCTCAGTGGAATGCATCTCATCAGGGGTGGAGGCCCCAATACATCCCTCTTCCCACTCTTCTTCCTCCACCACCTACCCAACCACAACCCCATCCACATCCATCTCAAATATACATTCCCACTCGACTACCTGTACCACCATTTCCAAACCCACACATTGAAGTAACTCGACCCATTTACAATGCTGAGGTACAACACTTCCAAACAATTCCTCTTGAGCTCAATGGTATTCACCATAGCTCAAGATGAGTATTGCAAAAAAGAGATTATATTGATATCATTGAAGGACCACATCAAGAAGAAGAAGATTCAAAAGAGAAGATCAAATAACCATGGGCTGCACTTGATGAAGAGAAGACATCAAAATCAGAGATTGAGAGAGCTCCCTCATGGTTACCATCAAATCCTCCATGTATTCCAGAGAAAAACCAGCAAAAAGAGGAAGATGTGAAGGTCATGGTAGAAGAAGACATGAAGAATGATCCAGATCAGCAAAAGGACCAAGGACATTAAAAGTATATTGAAATATGGTTCCTAATAGTCACTAAGTTGTAGCATCACTCTCTTCCTCAACTATGCTTGATCCTTTCAAAGTCAAATCATTTGGTCTCTGAAATCCAGGTACATGTCAATGCATACATTTCAAGCCTCCACATCATTTTGTCTATGATCTTGATGTGCACATGGCTCCATTTGAAGTATTCTTATACTTGAAAGTGATTTTGTTTTTCAAGTAGGGTAGGGTAGGAAAAAAATGAAAAATAAGAGAAAACAATAATAAGGACTCAAGTGAAAACGTCCATGAGGCGCTTGAATTCGATCACTAGGTTGAAAACCTCTTCTGAGGTGGCCCAGTGATGACAAAAAAAAGATAAAAATAAGATCCCTAGGTGAAAACCTCCATTGGAGGTGCCCATGGCATGCAATTAGGGTGAAAATCTCTCTGAGGTGCCCTGGTTGTTTAAAAAAAAAAAAAAGGAACGAAAGAAGAAAGGAGAATTTTTTGTTGCATTGCATGTTTGTAGGAGGACTACAGGGAGAAGAAGAAGGTGCTAAGGGGACCCTGACATCCATACCAGCACCCATCTCATCTTTTCCACACTTTTCTCCATCATTTTTGGCATTTCTTTCACCCCACTATGCTTCTTTTTAAAAAACTGTGTTTTCTATAGGAGGCTTCATGTTTTCTACAAGAGGCTCTTGTAGAAATTACAGAGAGACAGAAATGGATTTTAAAGGCAGTTTGAGGAATAGGGAAGCTTCATAAAAAATATATAAATCCTTCTGTAGTCTTTAAACCTCTTTTCCATCATTTCTAGACTTGCATCACATCCCAAGCATCATTCTTCTTCATGCCCAAGAAAAAACACAGAAAAAATAGTTTTTTAGAAAAAGAAAAAAAAATTAAGAAAGGGAACTGCACCATCCACCCCACTTGAAGCCTAAAATTTTCCTCTCCATCCCTATCCACTTTTTTGGCATCATCCTCATAGCTCCAAGCATAGAAAAAGCTAAAATTTCAAAGGGAGAAGGAGCTACAGGAGCTCCTGTAGGAATTCCTGTAGCAGTTGATCCAATTAAAATCTAGCATCAACAGCATGAGGGTTCAAATATAAAGGTTGAAGCAGACACCTAAAGGTTAGATCCAGCTAGAAATTAACTTGCACATAGCACAACCATATCTTAGCAAGAAGACAAGCATGCATCAAAATAAATAAAGGCATGCAGCAAAAGGAAAGGCCATAACACCTCACAGCAAACGCATTCGGATCTCAGGTAAGTAACTAACCCACTCCTCTATTTGAATTGGTATAATTAGAGATCATGCAATAAAAACAAGATGGTTGAGGCTGGTTGGGGTTGAGGTGGCCAGTTAACTTGGCCACCTTCATCTAGTTGACTTCACTCATCCGAAGATGTCACCACACGTGCGCTTAGTCAAACTCAAGAGAGATGTCAAGGACAGGTAGTGGAGGCGATGGGAACTCTGATACAATCATGAGAGATGATTACGAGAAAAGGGAAGTGATGACATGGTAGGTGGGGACCAATGGCCCAAATGGGGCCAACACACACTTGGCCAACTCACCCTCCATCACCGGAAATATCCATAAAAAGCAATAAGTACTCCTCACTGAAGCACTCTCACCACCTTTCTCCTTCATTCTCTCCTTGAAACTCCACTCCTGCTACCTTCTCGTGCCCCCACAAGCCTCTTACCTATCGTTCTCCACTGATCTATCACATAACCCTGCTCTCAGAATTCTATAGGAGCACTTACAGGTTCCATAGGAGAACCTATAGGAATCCTACAGGAGGGCTAGCAGTGTTCTACAGGAGGGCCAATACGCTGTTTTGGAGAGGGAAAACATGGTTTTTAGCACAATTCTTGTGCTAAAGAGGTAGGTTCTTGGCATACCTCCATTGCTTATCAAAATATGCAAGCAGTGGTTTAGTTTTGAGGAGAAAATATAACTTTTGGGTGGAGGAAATGGATAAAAAGAATTGCTGCTTATTTCTTAAATTTTTTTTTTTTTTATCAATCTCTTTGCTTTATTTAGAAATTTTTCTCTCCATTTCCATAGTTGGTTTTCCAAGGAAGCATAGGCAAAATGACAGGAGGTTTTATGAGGAAGGAGCCCACCAACTCCTCTAGGCTCCATGCACACCCCAAAGTAGTGGACATATTCACAAGAGCCAAATGGATGGACTTTTTTGAGAAATTCTGAGGGTTTGATGAGGAAATTGCTCAAGAATTTGCTCACTCTTTGGTCTCTCACTCCAGAACACATGACACTGTCACCTTTAGGGGCCTTTCCATGAGATAACCCCTGAATTTATTAGTAGGGTCACCACCCTTCCTCTTGGGTTGGCTTGGAGTAAGGATGAAAAACCAATTGGCCAGGTTGCCAAGAAAAACTTCTTCCAAAACAATGAAAACCCTATAGAAGATAAGAATGGCATAAGAAGAGCTAGCATACCATACCCTTGGGATGAGGTTAGCTATCAAATAATCAAGTATATTTCCTATGAGGGGAGGTATAGCATTGTCTATGGTTACCACTTTAGAATCATGCATGAATTTAGGTACGACATGTACACTCTATCCCCTCAGAAGCTCAGCATCCCTTACTTCCTCCTGAAATCCCTCATTGACTCAAGTGCTAAAGTAAAAGCAGGAAATCTAGAATAGCTAGCTCACCATGGGTTAATTAAAATTTTAGTGGAAGAAGCCCTCCATACATTTACAATCTCTATAGCATGGGAAATTTTCTGAAACATGACTACTAAAGATGACATAAAGGCCCTAACCTATGATATTAGCCCTACTAGTAGTGAGGAGGAAGAGTAGTAAGGGGGAGAAGGAGAAGAAACTGGTGATTTAGAGGAACAAGAAGGGAAGAAGAAAGAAACCAAAAGAGAGAAGGAGAAAAAAGAGCAAATAGAGATAGAAACAAAGACAAAAGGAGGAAAAGGGGTAGAAAAGACAGAAGTGTCTCCTGAGACCCTAGACAGAGAGGCATCAGCTACTCTCACTGCCCTCAACACACCAATTAAGGCAAAACAAAAAAGGAAGAGGTAGAAATCAATGTATTTTAGGGCTAGGAAGAGCACAAGGATCAAAACAGGGAAACCCCAGCGTTCTTCTAAAGTGCCAATTGTTATTGAATATTCACCCTCTACCCAAGGAAAATAATCCCCTTCCAAGGCACCTATCACTTATGAAAGGGGAACTCCTAGATCTCCCACACGGAAAAAAAAGAAGTAGAACTACAGGACTTAAAAACAGTTTTACAGGAGGCACAAAATGTTCTACAGGAGACCCTGTCAAAACTATAGGAGACCAAAAAACTTGAAAAAAGGGTAGAAGGACAGCCATAGGGAAAGGAGGAAGCAACAGAGGCACAAGAACTTGACCCCCAACCTAGTCTTGGCTCTTACTACAATCTTCTTGAGGGGGGAGAATCATTCCACAAAAATTTGCAATTCCACTATTCTTTGAATTGGAGAAAGAAAGAATAAGGACCCATAGATGGATGAAAATAGCCAAATCCAAAGGAGTTGAGGATATTGGCCATATGGAGAACAAACTCAGAGAAATGGGCAAAGAGTTAAGTGTTGTTAGACATAGGGAGGAAATAACTAGAAGTCACCTTGAAACTAAAAATGAATTGCTAAGAAGACAACTGCAAGAGAAAGAGACCCAACTGGCATGCATGGCTAGCTGGTCCATGGAGGACTTGCAATGTAGGACACCAAAAAAATCTTATGGCTTGTATCTCAAGGACCAGTGGATGCAATTTCACTTCAAGACTTTGGCACAAAGAGGCACAATGCCTTTCCAAGATTACAGGCAGTTTATGGACCTGTGTGACCAAAGCACATTAGAAGATAAGGCAAAGATGGCAAAATTCTATCTCCATAACATGACCCTCATAGACATGAATGTGTGGGACACTAATGCTAGGCTAGCGGACCTGCAACTAATGGCCATGGCCTCATGGATGAACCATGAAGAGTTAAGGACAACAGAAATAAGAAGGTTGATGATAAAGGAACAAAATGAGCCCTTAATGATCAGAGCTGAGCCATCAGACCCTGTGGCACTCATCAACACACATAACCTGCTTGCACATAATCCTCAAATTGCCTCGGATATATCAGTGACTAGGCTCAAGCCATTGCACATTTTGAGGATATGGAAAGGTTACTTGGGGATGACTATGTGCATGCATGTATGAGGAGATGGAACACCTTACCACACAGTCTGCAGACCAGGGAGTATCATTCCCTAATGAGGATGATAGAGGCATTAAGGAGAGTGCCAATGTACAAGCGCTCCACGCAGAGGTTGCAGGTCAATTTGATTGGCCTCAAATTGAGTCCCCCACTGCTGCTAGGAATGCTAGAAGGCAGAAAAGAAGAAGAAGACCAACAATAATGGGAAGGGGTAGACAAGAAGGCAGGATTCTATGAGAAGGAAGAGGAAACCACATCAGAAGCATGGGATGCTAGGGATGCCACCAGGGCCATAAAATATGAGGAGATGGACTAGGTTGCTAAGAGGTTGAGTAACACTTTCAGTAGGGGGTGATGATGAGCCTCATAAATGGGTAATTATGTGGGCTCATTTTACCTCCTAACCTAGTCAAATCAACCATTCTCTTAGCTTATTGTATCATTTTCAAATTATATTTATGCTTATAGAGTGAGTTGAGTTAGTTATGATGCCATGTGGTCTAATATGTGTTTAATGCAGCCTATTATTGAATTTTGAAGACAAAGTCAAAGATTTATTGGACAAATGGCAGCAATAACTCGAAGTGGACAAAGGAGAGGACTTATAGGAGGGAATCCCCCTCATTTATTACTCCCCACTTCGAATTCCCCTTCATTCATCTCAAAGTACAAACAACCAAATCAATTCACTAGGCGGAAGCTGAGCAAGTGGAGGACAACTAACGATTATCTCAAGTTTTGGGAGCCAAGCCTCCCTAATTTTAAGGAAGTTGTTGGTAGCTTCAGTTGTATAAGTAAAGATGCTTAGAGCCTCACTAGGGCCAAATTTTTGTTGAATTTTTTCTGCAGTATTGCTTATGTAACTCTATTCAACTTCGAGCTTATTATCTTGACAATTCATGTAATGTTGTTGTTGTTTTGAGAATAAAAATGGAATTATTTTTGAGTTAGCACTGAGTTAGCTCAGAGGGCTGAAGCTCTTGGGTTAGGGCCCAATCCAAGTAGCCAAGCTCCTCTCTTCTTGTATTTGTATGTTTCATTTTAGTTTGTAGATTAGGTTGTTGTTAGATGTATTTCTTTTATGGTTAAGAATAGGTTGTTTTTGATGATTCAGTAGTTTGCTTCCATTTGTGTTTTCAATATTAGGTTAAGAAATTATAAAGAAAAGATCCAAAAGGCTAGCATTAGTGCCTTGGCCTATCTTCCTGCCTTTGGGACAATGATTTGAGGCAAAGGCCTTCTTGCTGCCCAAAAAACACAGATTTTCCTCCTTCATAGGACTTTTAGTGTGTGAAGCTTTCTAATTGGTTCATAGTTTAGTTTTATTTGCTTCAGAACTTCTTCATCATGCTCATTTCCTTATTTGAAATAGTCTTCTTTCATGCGTTTATTTCATGCAATGGTTATCAACATTCTCTTCCATAGATCATAGTTTACTTTGATGCAAAAACTCTGTTTTTTAGATGCATTTATTTCCTTGCTTGCTTAATATCATTGATTGACTATTAGTTGTTTATGTAGTAGATATCTTCTAGCAGCTGTCCAGCCTATCAGCCATTCCATCATCCATCTGATCCATGCCCTACAGGTCGCCCAAGTATTTTCCATAGACTTTCCTCTCTCTCCTTGAGCAAATCCAATCATCTTTCTCTCTTATAATGATTCTTGGTAGACCCTAGGTGCCCTAACACTTCATCCAAAACTTCATCCACCTTTTCCACACACTCTCACACCTTCAAAATAGTGAGAAATTCTCTCGGCCTCCTCTTGTAGGCCTCCTGTAGAACGTTGTTTTGCCTCCTGTAGATTTCCTGTGTCCTCCTGTAGATTTTCCTATAGGCTTTCTTTTGAAGTCCGAGTTTGGGAAAAGCCTCCAGAAGGTCACCTGAGACCTCCTAGGACCCCTCCACACCATCCTACATCCTCTCAAGTCCCAAAACTGCCCTCCATCGCCACCTATTTTCTGCCACATTCACAAACAAATAAATTACATGCATGACAAATTCACATAAAAATACATAAAAATCCAAAAAGATTTTTTTTTCCCATTTACTTTCAGAAATAGGTCAGGTAGATGTTGTTTACTTCCTTGAGTAGATAATGGCATTCTTTTCATGGGTTTCATAGTGTTTTTTGCAAAATTAGGTTTAGTGGTTAACTAGGATTTCCTTGGTTTGTTTTACATTTCAGTCTTCCTTTCTGCAAGTAGAATAGCATTAGTATAGTCATCTCTTTTTCCTTCCATCACATATAAAGCTTCTTCTGGAATCCATAAAAGTTGACTTGAGCTCCTAGTGATCTTGTGCCGGTTGACCAAGTGACAACTTGCAGTAAGAACTAGTACTTGTGCATACAACACTGTCACTTCCAAGTTTGTTACCAACTACCTGGTTGATAAGAGTGAAGTAGGTAGCCCAAGAGTTGCAACATTATTGCTGCAATACTAGTGCTCACCAACATCTTCATAGTCTCTTGATGTACCACTTGTTTATGGTATAATTGAATCAGTATTCCAACCTTCCTCCAAATCTTCTTCAAAGAAAAAATCTGTTTTGAATAATAGTTGTAGGCATCCTTCGAAAAACCCATCGAATCCTGGAAAAACCTCTAAGGTCAATTCCGTTAAGTCTACCACAATAGATAAAGCATTGAAAGCTAAGAAGAAGGGTAGACGTAAAGAAAAATCTAATAACCTGAAATAGGATCCTCCTAAGTCATCTGTTGATGATGCCTCTAAACGAAAGTTGAAATATCCTTGCCTCATTTGTGAGGAAGATCATTATACTAAACATTATCCCCAATGTGCCAATGTTAGTCATTTATTGAAAGGGACCCCAACTATTTTGAAAAATCCATTCCCATCTCAGTAGAATCAGTTGGTAGACCAACCATAATCATATGCCTTATTTGGTTCTCAGGTTTACATGATGATGGGTTCTTTACCTATCTCTGTAGCCACTTGATCGAAAGATTATCAAACCCCTCAAAAGAAGACAGTGGAAAAAGAAGCCACTGATATACATTCTACTTCTGCTCCACCTAGTTATGGTCCTCTCCATATCGAGAGACCTAATAATGAAAATGTTATCCAACCACCTTCCAAAGGTGTGCTTCAAAAGTCATCCTATAATCCGAACGCTAGAGCTGTGTGAAATTATAGTATTGTTGAATATTTATCCCAAGCACCTTCGACGATGTCTACTCTGGAAGTTCTCGAAACTTGTCCAAAGCAATGGAAATCATTATTGTCTGCTATGGGAGGCATTGATCTTGCTGATTTGAGCTTGATTACTTTCTATCTTGAAAATCATGTTCCTCGTCTTCCTCATCAAATTAAATTTATGATCCAAGTCATTATAAAAGGAAAGATGGTCCATCAAATGGTCATTGATGAATGTGCTTCCACCTTCATCATGTCTATTTAATGTTAGAAAGCTATTGGCTCTCCACCTCTTAAGCAGTCCCCGAATACCTTGGAGGCCTCTGATGGGAGAGCCCCCCATCCTTATGGTATTCTCATAAGTTTTCCTATCACTTTGGAAGGGAATACTTTCAAGTTAGAAGTGGAAGTTGTAGATGTGAACCTCAATTACAACCTTCTAATTGGGCACAATTGGACCCATGCCATGATTTGTGTGGTTTCCTCTTTGTTCCGAGTGATTTGTTTTCTTCACGAAGGAAAAATTGTCACCGTCAATGAATTGTCCTTTCTTTCTTCTGGTGCCTTGAATGGCAATGTCCCATATGTGAGAAATATCAATATCCCATATGGGAACATGGGGGCAGGTATTTTTAAGGATTCTTCTTTAATGGGAACTTTTTCTCTCCCACCTTCGCATGTCACCTCGATCAACATGATATTTGTTTCTACAGACCCATGGACTATTCCTTCTCTAGATTAGGTTTATTCATTTAGTGACACTATGCCACTAAGTCCTTTGGAACAAGCTTATCATGAAATTTTCTCGACTTCTACGGTTGCTTGAGAAAGTCATGCTATTCTCAATATGTACCTGGATACCTATTCACAATCTCATTGGCTTGTTTCTTGGGATTCTCTGGATTGTTTGAATGAGCTATTCCCCATCAACGAGAATATTGTTGAGGTTATGTCTCTTGAAGAAACTCCTTGGAACGATATCCATCATCGTTCCTTGCTTCTTCCAAGCCTAAGCAAGATTCCTTCGTGTCTTGAAGCTTTTGTTTCTCATAACCCGACGCATCCACTTCAAACACCTGTTTTGGTGCATGAATTTTTTTTGAAGATAAAATGGAAATTATTATTGCAATCATTAACAACGATTAAATTCTTTTTCATGTAGCAAAAATTCAAAATTTTCGCTCAAAAGAGAATATTTCTCTTCAATTTTTCCACCCTGCGGCCAACGCGATTGTTTTAATTATTATCGCATTAGTAGTGTGAGAGCCTTTTGGGCTAAGGGGCGATCAACATGGATCCAATGAGCAAACCCATGCCGATCGCCCCAAATTTAAAATTTTGAAATCCTCTCTTCTAGCTGATAAAAACCCTAAGAAATAATGTGAAGATAAACTAAAATGCAAGAGGAAAGGCAGAGATCTTACCTGTAGCTGATAGTCATGAAATGGTGCCCTGGATCTCCCACACTGCTCGCCTGAAAAATCAAAGAAAATGGGGTAAAATGCACTCTCCAATTTACTCCAAGTGAAATTGTAAAAATGGTTTTAATTTTGGTCTATTTATAAGATTTAAACATATTTTTGCCAATATTTTATTATTTTCCTCTATATCAGTGATGTGTGGTTGTCTTTGCGTAGTTACAAGTTCTTTTCGACAGTTACAATGATCATATTTGATTGATTCAATGATTTTTTGTTTTATCCATTTTTTGGACTTGTTAAAAATAAACAAAAAAGGAACCCCCCTGGAGTCATCTTTAAGCTCTTTTCTAACACTCAAAATATGAAAAGTTCGTCGAGTAATTATCTTTTTGAACTCGTTAAATTAAATGAATTAATGTTGTCTCAAAATATGTTTACCCTTTTTTTGGGTTGAGATTGATTATTTACGAAAAAGGTACACCTTGGTTGGTATGGTCAAGAGGTTCTCTCGAATATTGTTTTCTACCTTTCCAGGTTCGAAATACAAATTATGAAAAGGGACATGATGGAGTTTTATTTTTAGTCTCTTTTTAAAACACTCTAAATATGAAAAAGATACTGAGTTATCCTTCCATGGGACTTGTTAAAAATTTAACAGCGAAAGACTTGTCACTATGATGAGACCAAGTTTCTCATTCCTAGGGCTCATAAAACTTACTAGGATGCATTCATTCGAAGAATGAACTTATACGACAAGCATATTCTATCCCCTTCAATCTTGTGATAAAAATAATTGGGGTACTCACCAAAAATAGTGGGGAAAACTAAAAGTGAAACATCTCTTGTATAGGTAGCATGTCTCTCTTGAACATGACACTCAAAAATGCATTTCGTGTTGGGTTTGGGATATCCTTTCTCTATCACTTGTCTTTCTAGGTTTGGGTGATCCATTTTTCCTCTCATCTGACTATTCTATTTCGTCATCATGAACCATGGTCCTATGTTGAGTCCAATGCTGCCAAACTTCGGAGTTGTGTCACCGATATGTTTAAGATAACTCATATCTGCAGTTTGTTACCTATGCATTATCTGGCCTTTTGCTATAGTCTTGATCATACTCATTCATTTCTCTTTATTCCTTGTTTCATGACGATGATGGGGGAATAATCATGGACCTTCTTCGATGGGTCACTTCCTATCGAATTCAGCTCATTATCTAGGAATATGACTTAGAAAATCCCTTCTAGTACCTTGGATCTTGCATGCCTCAATGATAAGTTCTTCGCATCTGATGATAGGTTTACAACATTGGCCTTCGATCAGATGATTCCACGAGTGTTCGACATCAACTTCATTTTCACATTGACGGATCATACTGTTGTACCTTGAGGACCATTGTCATTCTTGGTGGTTTCTCTTGTGCTTGTTAATGATCCACATCATTGGCCATTAATCAGGTGATTTTTTAGCATGTTCAAATTTGACACATTCATTTGCATGTTAGAAATCATACTTTGATTGGGTTGGGATGGAGCACAAGACCCTGAATCTTGTCTGATATGACTCAAGCTGTGTGGAGTTATGTATTGTTCATGATTGTACACATATTTCTTCTATACGGATGGTTGTGACCATACCATGGGACTTTATATTTATGATGATGATCCTTCTATATTGGATGGTTGCATCCATGCCTTGGATCTTATATTTACAGATGATCCTTTTCATTTGGATGCATGCGTCCATACCATGGATTATTTCACATAATCCTTTATATTTGGATGGCTGTGTCCATACCATGTATTCATGTTTTGATATCAGATATGTATATGTATATGTGTCCTTGATTTGTAGGCCTCTTGACAATGTTTGTTCTTGTCCTTGCAAAAGATCTTAAAGCATCTCATCCATCACTCTCTATTTTGCTTTCATGCTTTAGGGGGCATTTGTTACACAATATTTTGTCATGCCTCCTACACTTCCCTGTGTCATACCCCGAATTTCCCAAAACATGGCAATCATGCAATATACCCATCCTGATATGCAACTCAAATCCTCCCTAAAATGATGGAAACATCTTGAATCTTCCCTGAAGAAGTGAGCTCTAAAACCCTAATTTCAATATCAGTGCAACCCTGACGCTAGAAACTTGTGCTGATTGCTAGTTGCCATATACTATCCTTGTGATGCTAGCGTGCTTTTTCTTGGATACCCATGTTGATCCCCACAAGGCAAGTTTTCCTAAAGAGGACAAGAAGCTTCGTGATCTAGAGGCTTCCAGAATGACAAGCTGGAGGTTGTTCGATGTGGATGTGTTCGAATTCCTCCAGTACTTCTCTTTGATATTATCCCTATGAGCTACCTCCTTGAGATAAGGGCATTCTCCTATCTTCGGAGAGATCCTAACTCCCTTTCCCTACCTATATATTCATCCTCTCCCATTCTCGAATGGTTGTTATTTGGCTATTTGCACCCTTATGTTGAGATAGTGCCTACATGCTACTCATTTAACTTGGAGAAGGAGTTCTTGGAGAGCTTTAGATTGGACTCGGACATTCAATCAAGGAGAGCTTATTGACATAAAGGCTTGGTTGTAAGCGTCATCCTTTATTTCATTAATATGTACAACTTCTGGTTCACTTTCCATAAATGTTTGTGTTAATGCATCATTTATCTTAATGCTCCTTTATCTGTTAAGTGGATTACTTTTGATTATAATTGTTGTACTTGTATGCTTTTTTGTGTCTTTTATATCTTGTGCGGGTATTCAAACATTGTGAGAAGTAGCGCTGAGCCTGAGGTGCAAGAGATTTGAGGTCTTCAACAAAGGAGTACGTTATAGCATCAGAACGAGGTAGGCCATCTTCCTCTTCTCTCATTTCAATTGTAACTTAGGAAAGTTTCCTTGTAGATTATCACATAGGTTGCTAGTCACACTCATTGGGCTAGAGGGATTGCCTCTATCCGTGGAGAGTATTTTCCTAGAAAAATACCTCCATCATCAATAGGAAAAAAACATTTGCAAGGTAATGGTATTCAAGATCCTATGATGGAATATTCAAAAGAAGATTCATGAATAAGAAGTAGATGTCTCATTAGGAAGTCCCATTCATGGGATTTAAGAAAAGGATGATGTGTAGGCAAGCAAAGATGAAGCAAGAAGGGCCACACCATGAATAATCAAATAAAGTCAAGATGATCAAAGGAGAATCAAGATGAGGTATGTATGCATCAAAGTTTAGTCGTGTATATTATTAAGTCATGGTAATAGTTCTATAACATGATCAAGTAGTAAAGAATCTCTTTCACCAATGACATGCTCGAAGGCATGTACTACAATGCAATAAAGGTCAACAAAAGGATATTCTCACATAAGGAGTATAAGATTGCTGACTAAGAAGCAAGAAGAAATGTTGACTAGTCTAGGAAGCAAGCATTGAAGAAGTTCTCTCAAGGAGCATAACATGGTTGACCAATTTATCCAAAGAGAAGAAAATGAAGAAAGAGATCAAGCATGTGAAGAATACCATGATCACTATGAATCACTATATGACAAGATACTTTGAAGATATCTCCCAAAAGAAGGCAAGACAACTCTGACAAAGGAAGGAAGGGCCCTTGACACCTATGAAGGGCTTGGAGATATGAAAGATGCATATAAATGATTCTACTCTATGAAGATGTCATGATGAAGAAGACATCCAACAAAAGAAAAAGCAATGTTGAAGCAATATCAGGATGAAGTCATGATGGGCTACTAGGTTGAAGCATGTAAACAAGAAAGTACAACAAAGCATCCATGAAAAGAATATTCTGAAGCATGGAAAAATGACAAAGGAGTAGTCAGATGACATGAAAATATGATGTATGACAAGAAATCCACTTTCCATGAAGGAAGAAATGACATGAAAAATGAGGAAGGAAAGATATTGATGGATGGTTCCCTACCTAGAAGAAGTTCGAACAAAGTCTTCATGACATCAAAGAAAGGAAGGAGATCAAGCAGCTGAAGGACCCATGAAGAATAATTTGTTGATGAATGAAAGAGTCCCTAGTTAAGAGGGAGCTCTAACTAGTCCCCGATCAAGAGTGATTTTTGGATTACCCCTAATTACAAAGGAGTGAAAATTGTGTTTTTTCCATCTCATGGGTCATGCACTAGACTAGGACTAACAACCATAAATCTAGATGAAGGCCATGAATGGAAATGTAGACACAAGATAGACACAACATTCTTGTCTTCACTTGGGAAGAAAGAATGGGAGGATTGGGTAATCATCTAGCATTCAATACTCTTTGAGGATGTGTAGGGCATCCAAGACAAGGGTAGGCAAGAGGACTGATATTCTTTGAGGGTTAGGAACCCAAGATAAGAATAGTCCTAGAAGGTCATACTCAGTGAACACCCAGGTGGGTATGTACCTTGAGAGACAATGATTAACGTGTCTTTAAGTCATTGGTATCACCAACATTTGTGCTATGATATTATTGAGAGATAGATCTGTCAATCAAGGCCTTGTTGTGGAAACAATGTTGGTTATTATGATGCTATAACATATGGATTGCAAATCCAGTTTCTCTTATGTGAATTATTCAAGATTGACAATAGCCAAGAACCTTGTAATGTTGTATGAATACCTCCCTAGTTAAGAGGGAGTGTTGAAGGAAATGTAACTAGGTTCAGTCTTCATAAATGTACTTTTTATATTTTTATTTATTGAAGAAAATAAATATTATTTTTAAAATATATGTCAATGAGTTTCATGCTCATTAAAATAGGTATAGCACAAGTTAAATTTCTATAGGTGAGTCAAATAGTCAAAAGAAAATGTTGAATACCTTAAGGGCATGTTGTACTATGTATATGTTTGTATATAAGTCAAAGGATACTCCTCCAAGCAAAGTCAAGTCTCCTCCTAGAAAAGACACCATCAAAAGAAGCAATGGAACCATTAAAAGCACCTATCGTAGCAAAGAATGTCAAGTCGGCCTCAAAACAACAAGTCAGCCTAAAGGAGGGACAATCATCAATACATAGAGCTTGTCCATCCTCTAAATATAGCGAAGATGATCTCTGAAATAAACGAGCAAGTGCATTCAAATAAAAGGTGGAAAATTTAAGTTTAAGGGAGCCTTTAGAGCAGCGAACAAGGAGGAAATATATCCAAAGTATAAAGGATTGTTTTAGGGTGTATTTAAGCCACACATGTGAGGCATAGAAGGGTTGACTGTGGTCACTACAGAAGAAACATTAAAGTTTCTAATATATCATCATTTGGGCTTCAAACTAGGCCTACTAGGCCTCCTATACAAGCGAAGAAGGAAGGACCTCAAGCGAAGGAAAAAGGAACCATAGAACATCAACAAGAGCTCTCACACGTGCAAGCATTAGGGCTATATTTATGTCACACTAAGAAGGGACTCAATTTATCAAGAGAAGGAAGGAGTATTATTAGTTAAAGGATATCAGTAAAGATAAGTATCTATTCTTAAAATACTACTAATAGTGGAAGGAAGAACGAAGTGTTGGAAGGAGGACAAAGTGTCGGGGAACAAAGTGTTAGAAGAAGGTAGCAGGAAGACATAGTGTAGAGAAAAGGAAGGACTTGACTTGTGCTTGTAGGATCTTCTAGTCAAGGGTCTAGGGTTTGGGATTGATCAAGAAAGAAGCTTCAATAAGAGAAACCTTATAGAAGGGTTTTCCTCTCAAGAGAAGAGAGGTTTTGGCCCCGACAGAGAGCCAACATCTTGTGTTCTTTTTTTTAATGTTTTGATAGAAGTTTCATGAAGCACACACACATGCATTAATAAGAAAATAAGAAGATTAAGATAACAAAGAAATTCTTCCTCTGACTAGGGATCTACACAATTCATCTTCATTGATGTCATCAACCTGTCTCTACTAGAGTAAAAAAACAACAGATCTGTTAGATCATAAACATATATCTATCATGTCTATTAACATCATGACATCAATCTTTCTTCAAAGATTAAACTCAAAGTAGAATATAGATGTAGCATCATATCTCAAATATTATGAACACAATAGCACTTTCCATCTAGTCACTTCATCAAGTTACGACATCCAGTTTAACCATATTCCATCAAGACAAGATCACTGGTAGTAAGAGATACATAATATCAATATCATAGTTATACCTCTAACATCAAGGTTACCATGCTTATCATAATTAATAAGATCAAGTAAGGTCATTCAATAAATATTTATCAAAACAACAAGAGTGTCAGTCTCTCTTTCCATATGCTTTCATCATGCTTATCGCAAGCATTACCAACAGACTCATGTATAAGAGTCAATTAGCTATCCTTCTATATGAAATCCATCATGACAAGCATCAAGAGTATCATTTACTAGAGTTAAGGTGCTAGCCTTCTTTCTAGGATCAAGATATCGAACAGATAGATCATAGATGTTAAACATCAAGTGTATTAATGTATCAACATTAGAGAGCCTCATAGAATTCAAGAAGATCAAAATGTTCAACACCAGGTGCATCATTTCATCATAGGAGACATAGATTCAAGTCACTTTCATATGTATGTATGAGCCATTAAAGAAAGAGACATTCACATCATACCTTAGGCATTATCAAGCCAATAGTTGAAACACAACATGCCATGCATACCTTGTGGTATTCGAATACCTGTGCACCTTCTCATTAGACATAGGCCGCTTGAAGCTCTTTGTCATATTTTCATCAAATAACTCTTTACCTCTTTCCAAATCTAGCCATTCTTTCTTGCATATCAAATGATCCTCAGGAAGGATCTTCTCATCACATATCATCAAGGAGATTAGATGCATCCATATACTGAAACATACATGCATGAAGTACAAGCAATGATGAAAACAATAATCATAATAATCAGATCTATATGTCTAAACAAGAGTAAAGACACACATAAACATCATAAGTCAAGAAGTACTTATCTTCAATGAGAGGTGATCCTCTCCCTCTTGAACCAGCCTTCAAGAGCCATTAATTTCCATGGTCCGTATACCAAATTTGCCTTCAATTATCCAACCAGGTCTGCTAGGGATTATCCCATCTAGTGTTTCATCAAATCTCCCACAAGTTCTTCAGCATCTTCACATTGACCAACTAGGTTCCATATCTCATATAGTTTCCATACACCAAGGTTTTATCTCCAACCCTAGCCTCATAGAATCCATCAAACCCTAATAATCAATTTGCCTATGGTTTTATTCAAACCTTAGAATTCTTTTAGGTATCAACTATCCTCTTCTCGCTGCCATCAAAGGTGTCATCATTGGGGTGATCTCCATAGGTTTTCTTCATCCTAGCTCTAATACCATGTTAAATTTTCATAGGGCTACATTGTTATTTTCTTTGATAAATTTCATTTCTTCATTACTACATTAATTTGACCCATATCATCATAACGTTATTAAGATCTACACCATTATTCATCAACATATGCAATTATATAGCAAGAACAACATCATCATCATCATCATCAATGCAATGAAACATAAAGGAACAACAAAAGAAAAACATGCACACACATAGAGACACCAAGATCGGTCCAAGATTAGGGAAAAACCCACTATGGGGAAAACCCTTGCAGATAATGATTCAGTAAAATAGAGTAAAATGATCCATAACTCTATTTATTAAAAAAAAAAACTATGGTATCCATGAAACAAATCTAATCATGCTTATAATCAAAAACCTCATCTGATGGTTGTAATGTGTTGTCATAAACAAAAGTCAACTATTGCCACTATGCTGAACACTGCTAAACACAAAGAGAAAACTTCAGAATACATAAATCTCATCGAGGATTTCTAGAAATAGAGAGGAGGATCTGTGCGAGCATCTATAACAGATCTGGATGCTCTTTTCATAACTGAATGACTGTGTCTGGAACCAATCTAGATGCTCTCATGTGAACTAGATGAGGGCGTCTGGGGTCAAACATACTCAGACCTGTTTCAAGCCTTGGACACTCTCATAATGCTATTGTGTGAGCATCTATGACATCCTGAACGCTCTGAGGACCACTCTATGCAAGTGTTCAGGGATTAATAGAACTCGACCTAACCCTCAAGCCCTATATGCTCCCATAACTCACTGTGCCAGGGTCCAAGGCTCCCTGGACAGTCCCATAAGCCTATGTGCTAACATACAAGGACTAAAATATCCATTTCTGCACCAGCGTCTAGGGATCAGAAAAATCTAAGTAAAAGTGAACCTTATGCCTATGATTTCAAACCCTTACATGAACTCTTTCCTTCGAACCTGTGCAAACCAAGATAATTAGAGAAGAGAAGATATCAAGATCGAATGTGTCCAAATGAGCTTGAGGTGTCATTTATTTATATACTTTCATGAGGGTCAACTTGGGGTTAAGGACAACCTAAGTAGTTACCCATGTGGTTTGGGCTGACCCATTCCATAATACATGCAAGAACAAAATAATTCATAACTCAAGTTTTGCTTTACCAAATTGGGTGATCTTTAGGTAGATTTTGGTCCTCTCTAAAAGAGGAATCTAATGCAATCATCATCTTGGTAATTTGAGCTATCCAAGGTGTAATTTTACCATAGTTGAAAAAAATTAATAGTTGCCCCATCAAAAAGGCAAGCGAACATTGAATCTGCTCCTGAATAATAAAACACTTTGTAGTTTTTCTCATTTCATGTGATAATTCTATGTTTTTGGCTATATTTCTTCATATTTATGGTATTATGGATTTCTCGTAGGTCAAGAGTATAACAAGTGGTATCAGAGCACTTTCCAAGTCTAGCAATACCTCCAATTTTTGCAGATTTGTTTTAGGTTAGAGATGTGTTCTGACATCTTTAAACAACGATATCTGTTGTTGTGCACATAAACCTGCATATTTTGGGAGGCATGCATGTAGGAAATACAAGAGGTGGTCACATTTGTTAGACTCTCTTGTAACCCTTGTGGGTACCCCTTCAAGTAGTAGTGCATTAGATAGAACCATGCATGTACTGCACTTCCACGTACCCTTGGATATATCGGAAGCCCCCTAGGATCACCTGAAACCTAACTTTAGATAAGCTGCCAACCGTCTTGCTGCTACAGTACATTGAGAAATCACTCAGGGAGATTACTCAAATGTACAATAGGGTAGTTTTGTAGTACGACTAAGGGTATGTTTGATCCTCCTTAGTTAGTGCCCTAAATTATTGGGCCGAGTAATATTGTTGGACCCATGTGTATATTGCAATTTGTAGCACCTAAAACTACTTTGTGACCATAGTTCCCTCCACTATCTAAAGATCAATGTCTACCTTGTCTTCCAGATTAGATCCAACCGTTGGGGTTTTGCTGCCACCTTACAACTTAGATTTAGTAGTTGGGGTTTTCATAGTACAGATCAGACTCTTTGTGCAGTGAGGGTGTGGAGCGATAAAAAGGTGTCTTTGTAACTCCTAATTACCTCACATTAATTGTCAACCCAGGGACGAATTTTTATTTCAAGAGTGTACTCATTCTGAGGCAGCTATTTACTCAAAAGTAATGTTTTGCAGTATAGTGCTTAAAATCCAAAAGTAAATTAAAGCTGGAAACAAAATCTAATTGGAACAGCAAGAAACTAAAATGTTATAAACTAAATCATTCACTCAAACAACCATCAATCGAGGATACAGTAGCAATAACTCATTCCTCTAGAAATTGATGCAATTAAAATCAAACTAGAACAAGACAATCAATCTGGGAACGAGGAAGCAATAACCAATGTTCTCTATAGTTGACATTCCTACTTTAAAGCAATTAAAAGGAAATCGAAATTGAACTAAAGCTGCTATTGAAAGTAAACTAGGAAAAATCTTTAAAAGCAAACTCTTGCAATTAATCAACAGAAATGAACAACAAAGTAAATGGACAAAAAACTGGAATTAAAGGAATCGAATAACCAATCCTATTGAACAACAATCTGTAATGAATATCAATCAAACGGAACAACAAATGGAATGAAACCATAACTGAAATAGAACAACGAAGCTTTATATTTGAGCAGCATAACAATATATGTTGAGAAGGATAATAATCTCTGTTATGATGGAAAAGAACAACCACACGATTCAATCTCAACTTGTGCAATAAAACAATTTCATAAAATATGATAACAGCTCGCTGCAAAAACATGAAACTGTAAGGCAATACGATTCAAAGAAATAGGAACTAAATAAAACCATCACACTGTGGAAATTGGAAAGATATAATACAACAGCAACATACTCCACCAAAGGTTGGGCCCTTAGCCACCAGCGGATGCTGTTGGGCTACTTCAGATGAGAAGAATGAGTAGCAACTCCCAAATCATATATTAATCATCAAATTGTGAAATCATTACAACAACGAAAGCTTGAGAATTACAACATGCAACAATCCCTTCTTCTTCCTATCCTATCATGAATATTCCATCATCATTCTTGAATCTCTAGTTATGAATCCTTAATTCTCCATCCTTTTTCCCCCCAAAGTCATCCCCCTCTCTGATCTCTGTTCCGATTTAAATACAAAGAGAGCAGAGAGTGGTTACAACTGTGATAATTACAATATGATCATTATTACAAAATTGGATTGTTTCCAACCAATTGATAAACAAGAAGATATATTTCCATCCATCTTTCAACAAGAGCAGGGCGGATTTGGTCTTTGCAGTTGAGATTTGGAAAACGGTCGCAACAACAAATCTGAGAAAATCGTGCTCAAAGAACCCTGCGTTTCTCTCAATACAAGCCGAATTTGGGCAAAAAGTTCTAGGAAAAGTTAATTGGGTCCGTTCTGGACAAAACCCATGTTCCAGATTTTCCATATTCTTCTTCATTTGCTCAGAATCTCAACCGCAAAACTATCACTTCTTATTCCAACACATTTCTGAGTTGGCACTTTTAATGATCAAATCTCCAATCTGAAAATTATCTTGGATGCTAAAAACGATGAATAATGTTATAACCAATTTATTAAAACTATCATTGATAAAATAATTCATAATCATCAATTTATTAGAAATAAAGGAAGATAAATAATATTCATCCATAAGAGCATAAATCATTTATAAAATGGATTTAAATGATAAATTAATAACAAATGATATAATAGAGAAGAGTAAAAATGGATGAAATAAGTGTTACAAAGTGGTCGTATTCACGGCCCAACACACCGTCACACCAAATATATTGCATGTCCTCATGCAACAAACACTGAATATGTTGCATGTCCTCATGCAACCCAAAAACAAAACCCATGTGTTAACCAAGCAATAGAATTTGTTCATCTCAGCTCATGAAATGGATAGAACAAATGAATTCTTCATCACTTAATGAATATTCAATTTTAGCAATCTTGATGAAGGCATAATAATGTAGTTGCAGCAAAATATGATATAAGTGACAACAACCTTCATTAACCATTTTCCCAAAAACTACAAACCAGCTTTTCTTGAAATGGTGCAAGTAGATTTGTAATATATGAATGCCTTTATGATCCACAAATCAGATCGTTTTGATGCACGGATCATGAGATATAAAAAAAATGGTTGTAGTTGAAAGTGCATGATTTCTAAAATTTTATGAACCAATTTATCTTGAAATTATCTGAGTATGTGTATTTTAATAATATGTCTGTGTTTTCCGGAAATCACAAGAATTGAGTTCATAGTTTTAAAAATATTATGGAAATCAATTTCTACACTGAAATTGTATGCCTTAAATGAGAAAGAAAATAGAAAACATCCATCATGCGTAGCAATTCCTCCCCCTCTCTGAAGAATTAGCATGCCCTCATGCAATGCTAGAAAACAAATAGAGGCGATTGCTACAGCTGTTGAATTCTATGCTTGGGGTAAAACAACATGGAATAAGGGAGGTGTTGAGAATGAATAAGAATATAAATGGATGATAAAGAATATGAATGACATGGTCATAAAAAAGAAATGAATGAAAGCGACACTCCCCCAAACCGAAAGATGATATGCCAATGAAAAATGGGAAGTGGGAAAAACTATGAAATGAAGGATGATAAATAATGCTCAAAATGGATTTTCATGAAATTCTCCTAAATTCGTAATAAATCAGAAAATTAAGCTATTTTACCTCAAGTTTTACCTCCAAAAGAAAAATGTGGAATGACATATATGTATTGGCAATTGTTGAAGCTGATGTAGGCAAAGTTGGTGCTGAAAGTGATGCAAAAGGTGGAATCCAGGTAAGCACATAATGTCTGAAGAATTGTTCGTGTTCGCAAGTTACTCGAGCTGCTTCTGTTAGTTGCAATAGTGTGGTCATGCTGTGAATAGAATTTTCCCTACATACTTATTGTTCTCCTATAAAAAAATCACACTTGTGCATACAATGTTCTTGAATCCATAGTGTTAGTTTTGAATAGCAACAGATAAGATGCATGCAAAAATTTCAATGAAAAAAACTTTTGTCTACATGCAATACTAATATTTTGTCAAATCAACAAGTTATGGCAGAGTGTAGTAATCATATTGCATGCTAACCCATAATGCATACATTCCCCTCTCCAATTGGAAAAGAGATTCCATGACCATAAATCATATGAAAGGTGTTGTGTTGATGGCAAGGCAAGGGAATGAACAATACAGCAGTAGAGTACACAAATCAATGATAGGACGACGAGAGTTATGGTTATAATGAGAGCAGAGTGTATAAAGATAGTTATGAATAAAAGATAGGACGCTTTGGATTGATGATAAGTTATGAAAAAAGAAAAAGAACAACAATATGCCAAAAATATGCTTTGCTGATTGTATTCTAGCTGAAAAATGATGTGATTGATCATAAAACAATTTATCATGCATAAAGGTTCAAAACAAGGATAAAAATTAAGGAAATAACTTCTCTGATAAAAATAAAAAAATAAGAAAAGGGTATTATAGTAATAATTGACGATAAGATATAACTTCAATACCATAAGCAGAGCCTATGCCGCCAGCAGGCGTCCATAGCCTCGGCAGGGTTTCTTTTTAACCCATATGAACCAGAATCCTCAATTTATAACTATAGAGTTTCAGTGCTGTTCTACAGAAGAGATTAGTGTGCTGGCGTGGTAACCAGATAACCACACTGCCATTCACTGGGATGTAGCAAAAGTGATCAGGTCGGCTCGTGATGAGACCTCCTGTTCCAAGGGATAATTTGGCTATCCAGTGGATCATAACCCTGGTATGGTGGCCATAATGGGAATGTCACTTTGTTACAACCTTATGAACATGGTAGACTGGCTCGTAATGAGATCCCCTATCCTCCATCTGCGAACAAATTTTGTTGTTATTACATATTTTTATGCTAAAAAGAGGGAGGCTCAATACTCCTTAAGAGCAAGGATGGTGGAAGAAGTTGAACATGTCAATAGAAAAAAATATACCCATAATCTCATTTATTACAGACAGAGCATATTATAACCAGGAAGGGTGGAACCAACATGGTATTAAGATGATCAATCAATATCATGTTCAACAGAAAACAATGCAGTAAAGTAGTATATAAATAACTGTGTCCTTTTTGAAAAGAATCTATCATCAAGGAACTGTCTTGTTAAAGATCATAACTTGAATGATAATAACTCGCTTCAAAAGAATCCATAATTCTTGTCCTCATAAAAATAGTGTACTTCATGTCATGAAAGAGAATCAGGAAAATGTGGTTGAGATGAACTAAGAATAATCTCACAAGAGAAAGGAAGGGTTGCTCTCAAAAATACTCCCAAAGTGTTGCTTTTTTGAAGGAATAGCAAAAACATTCAAAAAGAAAGTGGTGTTATGTGTAGGGAACAACAAAGAAAATGCATACCAAAAAAGCAAAAATACACACAAAAAAGTGTGAAAATGCAAATGTCGTTCCTTTGGAAAAAAGAACAGCAAAAACTAAAAGTGTCGTTCCTTTAGAAAATGAACAAAAAATGCAAGTGTCGTTCCTTTGGAAAAGGAACAGCAAAAATCAAAAGTGTCGTTCCTTTGGAAAATGAACAACAAAAACAAAAGTATCGTTCCTTTGGAAAAAGAACAACAAAAATGAAAAGTGTCGACGTGCTATTCTTTTCGAAAAGGAATAGCAAAACGTGAAAGTGCAGAAGTGTTGTTCCATTCGAAAAGAAACATCAAAAGGTGAAAGTGCAGAAATGCTGTTCCATTTCGAAAAGGAACAACAAAACGTGAAAGTGCAGAAGTGTTGCTCCATTCAAAAAGGAACAGCAAAACGTGAAAGTGCAGAAGTGCTATTCCATTCGAAAAGGAACAACAAAACGTGAAAGTGCAGAAGTGTTATTCCATTTCGAAAAAGGAACAGCAAAACGTGAAAGTGTAGAAGTGCTGTTCCATTTCGAAAAGGAACAGCAAAACGTGAAAGTGCAGAAGTGCTGTTCCATTCCTAAAAGGAACAACAAAACGTGAAAGTGCAGAAGTGCTGTTCTATTCCGAAAAGGAACAACAAAATGTGAAAGTGTAGAAGTGTTGTTCCATTTTGAAAAGGAACAACAGTTGTTCCATTTTGAAAAGGAACAACAGTTGTTCCATTTCGAAAATGAACAACAAAATGTGAAAAAGGAACAACGAAATGTGAAAAGGGAACAACAAAATGGACAATCATAAAATGTAAGCATGCAAAAAAAACAAATTAATTGTTCACGGCGTTGATGATGAGGATGAGTTACACTTTGAATGAAGCAACACCTGAAACACAAAATATAAAAGAAATTAGAAAAGTAACAACAAAAAAAGTATGTAAATAAATAAATTAAGTTACAACAGCTATGGTGTTATGTAAAAAAAAATGATCTATTCGAAAAATGTTTTGGCAGCAAAGACATGACATGAATCTTCAAATAGAAATCAATTCTTCATTTCTTCTATTATGAATCCGTTGGGTAATGAGTTAGATGAAATCCCTTTGTTTCATTAAAATTTATTTCAAAATCACTCGTTCATAAATTGACCTTCTTTTTCTCCTAGGACCTGCAAAAACGAGTATCTACCTGCAATAAAACATTAAATCATGGAGAAAGAGAGGTGTATGGGCTCCCTTAATCTAAGAATTATGCAAAAAACTAACAAATAGTTACTCTGTATAACAAATCCACAGAGAAAATAACAAAGTAAAATTTATTTGTCACCTGCGGGAGAGTAGTGGTCGACCATACTAACTAGCAGTGTTTTAATCACAACTTCTTTATTTTTTCGTCCAAATTGAGTGATTCCAAAGCCAGATGAGAGCTAATTAAAAGGTTTATTTGCAATAGAAATAGGTTTTAAAAGTTCAATGATGTGATATGTCAATTTTAGTTAGAACAACTTGCATAACATAGTCATTTTCGATTACCCAAACTTAGACCAACAGTTGATATTTCAAGCATAAATTTTTCGTTTGATGTCAGATTAGAATGAATCAAATTGGAAATAAATGTATATTTATTTATTTATTTCCAATAGAAACAGGTTTTTAAGAAAGGAATAATTGATAGGTCAAATACTGTAAGGAACAGCCGGAAAAACAGAGTTTTAAGGATGCTGATTTACGATAGACAGTCAGTATTTTGATCACAACTTCCCCATACGATATCGAAAATGAGTGATTCAAATTGAATTGTAAACTAGATTCATAGGGGAATATACCATAGAAACATGTTTTAAAAATTTATTCATTTAGGCCTCCAAAAACTGACTGTCCCAACTTTGTTCCTGAGCTGCCCGCTAGACATCCAGTCAATGTTTTGGTTCTAACTTTTTCGTTTCAAATCCAAACTGAGTGATTTAAATTGGGTTGGAAAGTAGACATCAAGGGATAATTAGGATAGAAACAAGTTTTAAAAATATTCCCTTTTGGTCCCTCAAAACATGACTGTCCCGACTGTTTTTGCAGAAATTCCATCAAGCCCAGAAGCCAAAAAATATGATATTGAAGAATTTTTTCAAATTGGTGATAAAAGTGAATATGAGTGTTTTCAGAACTATTATTTCCATTTTAATTCATCTACATACACAAGTGAATTTAAAAAAATTATCACCAACGTTGATTTGCATAACATGTTGTGACAAAAAAAACTAGTTTTACATAAAAAAACAAAATGCATTTATTTATTCCCTTATTTATTTTATTTTCTACACTAACCTATTTTGATTTGAAAAATGAATATGACTATGTATATGAGTACTTCCAGTGGAGCCATTTTCGAAATAAGGCTTCATGTATACACATACCCAAATTTGAAAAATGTATATTAATGAATATTAGGGTATGAGAAGCCAACTTCCCTTGGAAAAATGGTATCAAAAATTGTTGAAACATAGAGTGATGTTGCAAACAAATGATGGAGTGAAACCAATCTTCAATATATCCTTTACTTCCTTGATTTCCCATAGCCATCATATCATGAAGTTCTTGAGCTTTTAAAATAGCTTGTTGATGCATAGTAAAAGAAACCTCATTTTCTTCCATAGCTTCTACAATTTTTGTATTTGAAACATTTTGAATCTCATTGTAGGTTTTCTTGAATGGCGCATGTGAGATAGAATGGGTGGGAAGGGTCGGTAAATTTGCCAGTTCAACATTGTAAGCATGTTGTACTGGTTTATTATGGTGAGGGGGTGGAATTAGTGGAATTAATTGAGCAGGAAAATGTGTATGGAATGGAGCATTTTGATGATGTGGCTGATTGGGTTGTGTGAATGGTTTTGATAGGCAAGCAAGATATTGTGGAAGAGCTGGTGGAGAATATGGAGAATTTGTTTGTGCTACAAGATGAGGGAGAGTAGTCATGTAATCATAAGGAGAACCATGCCAAGCTTGTAGATAGGATTGGTGGTGGTTATATTGAAATTGACATGGCTGCCCTAACACATTATTATTCCATAATGGATTATGCAAGTACGAGAGTGGAGAGGAAGTGTTTTGAACCATACCTGTAGGCCATGATTTCCATGGTTTTGACCTTGTTGCAGCGTCCTTACCTCTTTGATATGCTACTTCCATCCTAGATAAGGAAGAGTAAGTATCTATGGGATGCCCCTTTTCGTCATGAGTGAAAAACACTTCATCAAATTCTTGATTTTTATGAACTTGCAAAACAGCCAATTTTGCATTTAGAGAGCTAACAAAATCAACTTTAAAATTTTCAAATAAAACCTTGATTTCAACTCTTATGTCTGCTATTCTTGTAGCAGATTTGGAAAAGAAAGAACAAACATCTCTAGAATTCTTACCAGCCTTGGAGATTCCTCTTGAATACCTTATGCACAACTCACAAACATCATCAT